>VWYK01062334.1:9465-36051 GCA_013399775.1 Semnornis frantzii | reverse complement strand
CAGGAAAGGGCTACAAAGATGATTAGGGGAGTAGAACGTCTTCCTTATGAGAAAGACTGAGAGAACTTGGTCTTTTTAGTCTGGAAAAGGAAAGACTGAGGCATAATCTCGTAAGTGGTTATAAATTCTTAAAGGCTGGGTGTCAGGAGGATGGTACCTGTCTTTTTTATTGGTGGTGCCTGGTGATGGGACAAGAGGTAATGGGCACAAACCTGTTGAACATAAAAAGTTCCACATAAATATGAGAAGGAACTTCTTTAAGGGTGATGAAGCACTGAAATAAGCTGTGCAGAGAGATGGTGGAGTCTCCAGCTCTGGACAGATTCAAAATCTGGCTGGACAACGTGTTCTTGTCTGGCCTTCTTTAGGTGAACCTGGCTTGGAATCAGGATTGGACTTCATGATCTCCAGAGGTCTCTACCATTCTGTCATTCTCTAAACAGACTGGAAAGCTGAGCAGAGAGGAACCTCATGAAGTTCTATGACAGGAGGTCCCATGAACCTGGGGAGGAATAACCCCCTGCACCATTACCATACACAGGCAGTGGACAGAAACTGAAATGTATGAAATTTCACCTGAACACAAGAAACCTCTTTTTCTATGAGGGTGGTCAAACAGTGGAACAGGTTGCCCAGAGGTGTTGTGGACTCTCCCATCTGTGAAGATATTACAAAGTCGATGGCATGTAGTTGATATTACAAAGTTGATGAGACTGAGGGAACAGACAGGTTCTTTTAGGGATCCTTGGCAGAGTGATGAAGGCACTGATTATAGTTACAAGTCAACATTAGTAACAGAATGTTATGATTGGTATTGTACAGGATTTCTATGAGCAGAATCAATATAGTAGTATAATGGAGAATTTATAATATGACTTACGATTTCTAATCACTTAAGTAATATAGAATTTGTTATACAGCTTAGCTTTTCTTTTCTCATCACCTGGACCCTTTGCAGATCAGGTCAAAACTTAATATGTGATTTGCTGTATCAATATAACAGTCATAATATAGACTCGAAAATCATGTAGAAAAATACAAATCACCCATTCCTTGGAGGAAACGGATGATGGTGGAGGTGTCCTTGCCACTGGCCCAAATTCCCTGTTTAAGCTTGCAACCATATGATTTTATGGACAGTGTTCTGGGTGTTGTGACGCTTTCCTGTTCTGCGACAGTGTCGTCATCACCACTGGGGTGCCTGGGTCCCTGGTGCCTTCAAGGCCAGTAAATAAGGGAGGGTGCCCAGGAACCTTAAGGCCAACAGGGAGTAGAAGAATAAATCTGTTTGGTTTGTCCGCTTGGTTCCCAGGACTTTCAGGGCCTGGTAATGAGGGAAAGGGAATGAATATGTGACCCACTTGGTCACAGGGAGCAGCTGTGTGCTTCATAGGATGGTGTTAGTTATGCTAACCAAATTACAAGGGTCCTGGTTACACATGGTAGTGGGTGGCCAGCTCTGGATGACTTTGCTTGAGCAGGTGACATTTGATTAGATGATCCTAAAGAGTCCCTCTCAATTTCAGTCTTTCTATAGTTCTATGAAAGCTTGCACTAGCACTGGAAGCAGAGAATGGCTTTAATGTGGTCATTGAAGCATTTGTATCTTTGTGGGCTGTAGTCTTCATCAGTGGAGAGATAGGCTTGTCTTTAGGACCACTGCTTTCTTTTTTTTTTTTTAACTCCTCTTTCTTAAACTGTTTCTTCTGATTCTCTTTCTGTATGTGGTGTTTTCTTGGTTACAACTTTATTCTTTCGCAGGTTTCATTCACTTTCCCATTTTGTTGCTGAAATGTTTAGCAGTGTAAGAGTTAAGTTGGATGCATAATGGTACAGCCAGATGGGGATAGAAATTATTGTGCTTAGCTGCACCTAATAAAGAACTGTAAATTTCTTACTTTTTGTCTCGGAATAATTAGACAGTTGAGGAAACATCTCTGAAGGAAGTCACACTAATGCTGAAAACATTTCTCTATAGTTTGAAAAGCTCAGAATGTTTTTCTAGAGTTGAGATGTTACTAAATGTTGGAAAGGAATATACACTTAGACTTGCTGAGGAGCAGTATCTTAGAATTAGTAATGAGGATTATATGTTGTGCATGTTTACTTACAAATTTTAAAAACAAGTCTCTTGCTCATAGGAAGAAAACTCAGGTTTTGTATAAAAGTGTGGTTTTCTTCTGTCATTGGTTATAAATAAAAAATATCAAGATGAGAAGGAATTAGATTGCTTCTTGCAGAGAGCCATTTGTAATAGTTGTCTTAAGTTTGCATAGCCTTTTAAATGTGGTACATGATCTGTGATGCTTATGTCTTGTCAATTAACTGTGCTGTTTCATCCAAAAGCTCTTAAAACTTTGTCTCCTACATTGCAGGAAACTGGGTTGCAGTACAAGAAATTCATGGCCTATCCTTGGATCCTGACAGTTACTTGGCCAGTGGACACGGTAGGACCTTGTAGTTCTCTGCATCTCTAGTATAGCATTTTGTCCCAGGTTGGGAACTATAGGGTTAAAAAAAGTCTTCTTGGGACTTGAAGATTGTTATTCAATCCTACAATTCTGCTATCTCTTCATAAGCTCATGGCAAGGCCAGTTTGTGCTCTTTTCCTCCCCCTCCAGCCTTCTACTGGGCAGGAGCTGTGTTATCGGGACAAACATGTAAGGATAGGCCTGGTTGCAGCCTTCAGAGGCTGTGCCTGGGCCTCTTGGATGGCAGAGGCATGGGGGAGGGGAGGATTGGAGCACTGGGGATGATAGATTTAGTTTTGGGTTGGGGGAAAATTCAGGGGGTTTGCTTATGGACTCTGTACCTGCCTTGTAATTTCTATCTGTAACTCTCTCCAAATATAATTCTGTTTTTTTCTCCAATTCGTTTGAGAGCTTCACTCTGTCGGCTCTTTAAACCCACGACACATTTTCTGTGGCTGTATTTCCCATTTCCAGTGTAGGTGAATACATCTTAAATTCTGAGCTAGTGAATGGAGATCATGCATTTCTGAAGTCTGCTTCACCTGGTCTGTTTCATACCTCTTTCTTTGTGTGAACACACTCATGCTTCTGAGGTTCCTGTTTCTTGATGTTGAAGAGTCATCATTTTGAACAGACTGATGTATGTCAAGTTGCAGTGGGGTTCAAGAGCATTCCCCATCCCTTCCAGCAAGCTCTACACACATGTGCACATTCATGAACATATATATGGACAGAGGTTTTGGCAGATAGATTTGTTCAAAGGCTTATTTCATCAAAATGTTCCCTTGCAAACAGAAATGTTTGATTGGAAGCATATTCTGAGAACAGAACAGCTTTTTTTGAATGCCTGTTTCCATATAGTGCTTGCAGCGTTGTGGGGAATTAATCTTAACTCCTTGTTGACACTTTACTTTGCCATTCCTCTCTTCCTATAGTCTTTGTGTAGAAGTAAATGTTTCCATGATGAGTCAGAGCAGGACCCTCAGCTGAGTGATTTAAATTGTTTTCTAGAAGAACCTGTGACTTAGTTTCTGGAAGTAGAGTTGCTTTTTTTGTACTGCTTATGGAGAGAATCTGAGGGAATCCCAGGTTAAGTGGTAATTTGGGTGGTATGGCCATTGTGCTGCATATCTACAGCATGCATGTTACCAATACAGTAATCATGGACAATATAAATGCTCTTAAAAAGTGAGATGTCTTTCTATATTTATGTTGCTTCTTGGCTGCTGAGGAGTAAGCTGCAAAGATAAAGTGGGTGTTTCTTGAAGTTGTGAGTTGTCTTTCCGTTGTCTGTGTCATGCTGAAGAATTAAATGGGACCTTCTGGGGATTTCCTTATTCTGTCTTCGTGGTTGCTACTACTGCTCGGATCTGAACCGACTCTTACAACTTGATCAGGAACACATCCTAGATTCCAGATTCCCAGTGTGGAATCCGGGTTATAGGCATTCCTGACATCACTCTGTGCATTTATTTTTTCAACAAAGCAGTGGTTCCTGTGTGTTAGGAAACAAAATTACAAGAGAAGTGCATGAAGTTCACTTTGTAAGTGCACAAGGTTATTCTGGGTGTGAAGCTACATGTTAGAATATGTCTGAGAACGTGTTCAACCAGTTGAATAGTGGCCTGCTTTCAGGATTAAGTTTTCCATAATGAGTGAAGTTGTGGAATTCCCTGGCTTCATTCACATCTGGAAACTATGGAGATGGAAATTCATATTCAGACCCATTCCTGGGATCTGTGAGGTGCAAATGAAATAAATGTTCATGGTGCCTGAGGTTGCCATCTATAAAGTCTTCTTAGTGTGCTCTTCATATGAGATGTGATATTTTGTTTAAGAACTTATTTGGGCTGTCATCTGTCAACTTTTGTCCTGGCAGTATCAGCTGTACTGTGAACACTCTTGTGGTTTTATTGTAACTTGCTTTTTGCGTAATGTCAGAGGTATTGCCTACTTAATGTTTCTGTGGAGGTTTTCAGGGACCGAGGTACTGGTGATACAGGTGAATGACTCTGTATTTGCTGTTAAGCTGTAGTCTCATAAACTCCTTAAGCTGCATTGCTGCTGAGGAGGAGAGTCACATCTTGCCCCCACTGAAGTCATTCGTTTTCACTTTTCAATCACTGAATTTTACCACACACTTGCAGGAACAGGTTGGGGATGTAGGGAGGTACAGCTACCTCTGAGAAAATAGGAAGAGGCCAGGAATGCATGTGGTTTATGCCAGTGAAAGTTATTTATGATGATGGGGCTTTTTGTGTTCTCTCCCACTTGTCCATTCACAACTCTCTCATGTACATCTAGTTGCGCCCTGCCATGTGCAGGGACACCTTCCACCAGACCAGGTTGCTCAAGGCTTCATCCAACCTGGCCTTGAACACCTCCAGGGAGGGGTTCCAGTGTCTCATCACCCTTAATGTAAAAAATTTCTTTCTAATATCCAGTCTAAATCTATTTAAGCTTCAGTCCATTCCCTCTCATCCTATCACTACAAGCCCATGGAAAATGTCCCTTTACAGCTTTCTTGTAGGCCCTTTTTAGGTACTGGAAGGCATCCTGAAGCCTTCATCTTTCAGATGTAAGCTATTGTGACAGTGTAGCTCTAATGAAGCTATTTTGCTTCTATATTTCCTTTTAACCTAGTTGCTTTGGAGTAACATCCATGAAAAAAGTTAGAGGGGGGCTGAGGTGAAGCTGATTGTCAGCAAAGCTGTCTCTTATTCAGTGGGAGAGTTGTAAATAGTCTACACAGACAAAATCAGGGTGTTTTTCCTTGACTTTTCTTTGTTATGCAGGACAGTGAAGACTACCCACTGATCAGAACAGGACCTTATTGGAAGAAGTTCAAGGTCAATTTCTGTGAATTTATTGCAGTGCTTGTCCAACAGTGCCAATGCAGCATCTTATATGACAGCTACTTGATGGACGCCATCATCTCACTGCTTACAGGCTTAGCAGACTCCATGGTCAGAGCATTTAGACACACAAGCACTTTGGCAGGTAAAATAACTCACAGAACTGCTGTAGTTTGTGAGTTTTGTTAACTTATGTACAAACATAACTGTTCAAAACTGGAAGGCTCTCTTTTCTGGAGCTATTATTTTCTTATCCATTGACAATGCCTTCCTCCTAATGTATGTTACTTTAATAGAAATATTTATTCCAACATGTCTCTGAATAGAGTTCGGATGCTTTAGATACAATAGATCTGCAGCAAATTTTTTCTTTGTGAAGAAATTTTTCTAAATGTCTGACGTGATTAAATTTAGAACTGTGCTGTATTATGATGCAATTTTTCCTTGGTAACTATTTTTCACAATCAGTTTTCTGCTTTGTTGTTTTCCTCCTTCCACTAATTAGAGTGACGAGGTTGCATTAAGTGTTTCACCTGTGAAAGCTTACTTTGCAAAGCTGCTATTCTCGTGGTGCCCCTGCTGAAGAGAATACTCCTTGCTACACATTTTTGTTTCATGCAACATGAAAATATTAAAGCTAAAGCTACTACTTTATTTTTTTTAATTCATTTTTACCCCCTAAATATAGTATGTACCCTTTTTGCTAGACAAAGACCACTTTGTATAATTGAAGTACATGCCTTGCCTTGAAGGCTCAAAAAAATCCACTTGAAATCTATGCAAACCATCTGGTTATCCATAGAGGAACTTGAATTTTTGTCAATTTAAGTAAAATATATTAATATTCTCAGTATTCTGTGGGCTAACATTACTATTGGGCTTTTTGTTGTTGTTGTTGTCATTACTGGAAATCACCTGTACCACAACTCTAGATTCTTTTGCATAAATTAAGAGAGTTGCCCAGTAAATTACTTCTGTGACTAGAGCTCTGGCAAAAACCTGTAAACCACCAGTAACAGTTAAGTTTTCCAATTTTTGATCCTTGTCTGCCTTTTAAAATAAGCACTATATTTTAGAAGAAATTACTATAATCTAGTAGTGTTTGTGTTTTGGATAATAAACTGAATTTGGTTAACTACATCCTTTTTGCGGTAAAATGCTGAATATATTTATGCTACATATCTATGACCTAAGCTAAGTTTGTTGGGTTTGTTTCCTTTTTAGCAATGAAACTTCTGACAGCGATTGTAAGCGTGCATCTGAACCTTGATGTGAACAAGCAGAATGCTCAAAGATTATGTGAGGTGGAGAAGAAGAGGATAAGTAGCAAGAGGACCAGTTACAGACTTGACCAGCTAGAGAGAAAAAGGAAAGAGGTTAGGCAGGTGTCTTGTATGGGGGATGCATGAAGATGTGAAAAGAGGGATTGCTGACAACTTGCTTTTGGATCACTGCTGTTCTTTGAGGTTTATATGTTTATGTAATGCTAGTGCAGAGCAGTGGTAACTGGCTTGATTAATGACTGAGGTAGTAGCTGCCCTATGTACTGTTACCTTGTGATGTCTGTCCTACTAATTGTTTATCTAAATTGGCATCATTAGCCCTTGATCTTGACACAAATATGGACTTAAACACATGTAATTTCATTAGTAGCTCTGGTGTTGTGGGAGTGCAGTTTTGCATATGTTTATACAAGCCAAAATGTTAATTCTTGAACTGAATTTCAATGAATGAAAAAAGGCATGGGGCAGCTGTCAGCTCTAAGTAATGCATTGTAAAAATGGTTGTATCTTCAGGTATGACCTTCTTGCTGTTCAGTTTCTGTCATTTCTTCCCTACTCAGCCAGGCAACTCCTTATAGCATACAACTGTAAGAAGTAATTCTGGCTTGAGGGTAGATGTGACTTACTGTATGACCATCAATCATAGTTTCTTCTCCTGACCTTATAACCAGTAACCACAATTGTGAGCTCTGGATGTCCATGACCTGTCTCTGTTACAGAAAAAAACCCCGTGTTTTCAGTGGGGAGAAGTGTTTGGACGTTTTTTAGTGTCACCGTAAAGCTGATCATAGAATCATAGACTGCACTGAATTAGAAAGAACCTCTAGAGGTCATCTAGTCCAACCCCCACTGCAGTAAACCGGGATATCCCCAACTAGATCAGGTTGCTCAGAGTCCCATCAAACCTGGTGAGGCTTTTTTATTTTAATGGGAAAAACAGAGAAAGTGTGTATTGGAGGAAACTCCAAATTTGAAACACTTCCTCATGCTACTGGTGAGAGAATGTTTTTATTCAGTGCCTTAGGTTTCCAGATATTTGTCGCTAGATTTTCAGGGCTTGGTTAAAATACATTATTACTGTGGAATAGGTGCATTTTGAAAATTTGCTTGTCTGCCTTTCTTCCATCAGTGCATAACAAGAGAAATTTAGACCTGTCTGTGAAGATCATTTCATGGTTGTGCCATATCTTTCTTTGTGTTGACGGATCAAGGTGCCCTAGGTCAGACAAGTACCTTGTTATCCAGGCTGGCAGTTGGTATCTGATAAACCTTTCACCAGGACACAGCTGCAAAATGTCCAGTTATTAGTGCAGCTGCATATTGGTACCATGCGTAAATGCAAGTAGTTTGCACCACAGTAGTAATGCAGGTGCACTAATGCAGATTTTCCATGTGTAGGGAATTGTGGGATCAGTATTAATGTTTAGTTCTCTTTGTATTTCAGTGTGAACATAAGCTTCTGGAGATAAAGAACATGATGAATGCCATTTTCAAAGGGATATTTCTAAACCGTTATCGGTAAGGATACAAATGAAGACATGATACGTGTCCGTATTCTCAGAAAACACTTGTTCAGATTGTCCTGATGTGATTTGGGAGTTTACTCCCCCACTTGGAATCACCAGGCTAACTCAGACAGCTGGAAGTAAAGATGAAGTTATATTTACAGCATAGCGCACATTTCCAAGCATATATACTCAATATTTACAGATATTTACAATTATATACAAGTTAGAAGTAATACAGAAATTCAGAATCCCTCCCAGGCAGAGAAACTGCCCAGCAGGGCTCACAACCAACCTCCGCTTCTCCTTTCCCACTCCCCTTATCTCAGAAATAACCAAATAAAGCCCCTGTAAAGCTTACATGATTAAAATACAGAGAAGCACAGGTGGGATGTCAGAGCAGGTAGAGGAGTGAATAAGGCAAGGCAGCCAGCAAAGACCAAAGTGAGTGACTTTGTTTGTATTATGACTTTTTATCCCTCTCAGCAGAACCAGTGGGTGATATGCACATCACTATTTTCTTTTCACAACCAATGATCTAATTTCTCTCATTAAAATATTCCAATTAACCTCAAACCAGCAGAGTCCAGACACCAGAATCAAAAACTGATAGTGTCAAGGAAAGTGTAACAGTTACATTGTTTGAAATAATTTATTCTTTTTAAAGGACTCTCTGAAGTCTGTTTCTTAAGTTTTTCCTATTGGCTCTAGAGTAATGCATTTGTGAAGATAACTGTAATTACAAAATATTGCATAGAATGTTTATAGCTAGCAGTCACAGAATCACAGAACATTCGGGGTTGGAAGGGACTTTGAAAGATCATCCAGTCCGAGCCCTCTGTGTCACCTACAGTAGGTCACACAGGAATGCACCCAGGCAGGTTTTGAATGGCTCCAGAGAAGGAGACTCCACAACTTCTCTGGGCAGTCCATTCCAGTGGTTTGTCATCCTCACAGTGAAAATGTTTTTCCTTATGTTCACATGGAACCTCCTATGCTTCAGCGTGGACCCATTGCCCCCTGTCTTGTCATTAGGTATCTCTTGAGAAGAACCTGTCTCTGTCCTCCTGACATTCACTTTTCATATATTTATAAATGTTAATGAGGTCACCTCTCCGTCTCCTCCAACCTGAAGAGCCCCAGCTCCCTCAGCTTTTCCTAACAAGGGAGATGTTCCACTTCCTTAATTATCTTTGTGGCTCTGCACTGAACTCTGTGTCCTTCTTGAACCAAGAGGCCCAGAATTGAACACAATATTCCAGATATGGCCAAACCAGGGCAGAGTGGAAGAGGAGGAGAACTTCTCTCAGCCTACTGACGACAGCCCTTCTAATACACCCCAGGATGCCATTGACCCTCTTGGCCACTGGCATATCGCTGCACATGGTCATCCTGTTGTCCACCATGACCACCTGGTCCCACTCCTCTGTGTTGCTCTCCAACAGGTCAGTCCCCAGCCTGTACTGGTCCATGGGGTTCTTTCCCAGATGCAAGACTCTACACTTGCCCTTGTTCACCTAATTGTCACTTGAAGACTAGCTTACCTTAATATGAAATTACTTACAGTGTTTTAGATGATACATGCTTCTGCCTTTCCAGAAAATAAAAATGTTGCAAATAATTAATATATATTGAACATTTTTAATATCTAGTCTTTTAATTTTATAATTTCGCAGTGACGTGATCCCCGAGATCCGAGCAACTTGCATTGAAGAAGCAGGCAACTGGATGAAAACATACCCAGATGGTTTTTTAAATGATAGCTACTTAAAATATTTTGGGTGGATGCTGTATGATAAGGTAAAACTTTAATTTTATATTTTCTTACTGTGGACAATAGGTGGGAGGGATTTTTTGTAATTAAAAAAATTCTTAATGCTTAAGTTCTTGAGAGTAGATATCTAAAACTACAGTAGTAAAAAAAATAACTTGCTTTCAGGTTGCATGTCAGGTTTTACTTTTAAAGCCATTGTAGCACTAAATTACAGAACATTTTTTCCAGTTCCATGACAGCACTGTGTCCTTCCTGTGTGTGAAGATATTTCTATATGTTACTGAATCAGGAGCTATTACTGAGTTGTAAAATGGCGTATATCTTATGAGCACGTGCATAAATGTTGGATAAAATTCTGCTTTTAGATTTGTCGGCTGCATTTAAAATTCATTATATATAAATGAGCAAATGAATATTGCCTATAGTAAAATAATCTTCAGTAGTGCATTTCTTGTGTGGAATTGAATGGATATAGAAAAAAACTTACAGAAAGCCAAAGCCATTTCCCAAAGGATTTTCTTATTTTCCTTATAGTATGTTTATTTTTCTTTTTAGGTAGATAAACATTGATAAAACCCATAAACAAACCAAACATAACCACCCCCCAAACAAACAAAAATCTAAACAACCCAAATAAAATGCCCTCTCCAAAAAACCCCTAAATAAAACCCATGGAAGACTGCAGCCCACAACAACAACCAGCAAAAAAAATCACAGTAACTCAAAAACATGCCTTTTTCCCCCCTCACGCTTCTGAAGTGCATGGGAGATTTTAGGCAGATAGGAATATTTATTGTGTATGGCTAATCACTGAAATTGACACACTGTACTTCTACAGGCCACCTTTTAAATTGTATGTTGCTTCTGTATGAGTTCTGAAACGTCCTTAGTTTGGTGTCAGGTGATTGTGTCCCGTGAATAAAATTGTAGTTTTCCACAAAGCCAGGAGGGGGAGCACAAAGCCTCTTTCTTCGCTGTGTTGTCCCAGTACTGTAAAGGTAGTATTTAGATTTTTAGAAGAACAAATCTATCAAGAACCTGTCATCTTCTCCTGCATAAATTTTGTCTGATCAGAATATCTTTTTAGTATGTGTTCAGTTGGGAGAGTTCTCAAAGAAAAAGTAATTTTTGAAGATGATGTGTCTTCATTCCCAGTGCTGTACGGTGAAAATTAACAGCTGGTGTCTCTGATTAATGCACATAGCTCATCCAATGTCATTTATTGGGAACTGGAAATGGTTGTTTTTCTAAAGCTTATTATCCAGAAGCAATGGAGATGCAAGCAGAGAGACAAAGTGAGAAATCTTCCATATTCCACATTTGGCCAAGAGTTGGTAGTGTGCCATTACTGGTGGTTGCAGTCTTGGCTGCGCTTTGTGATTTGCAGCCAGTGTTAAATTGCCTGATTCCAAAATGAGAGCAGGGCATTTCTGGCAGCAACAGAAGCAGCAGTGCTTTTATGTACATCTGAATGCTATTTCCCACTACTCTTCCTTAATAAGCATTTCCATTCCATCTCATTGGGAGTGGGCAGCAAGAAACTTATATCTCCCAGAGCCAATTTTCTTTTAGAATGAAACATAGAGAAGTTTGCCAAATAATTTAGGCCTCAGAGCTGAGCAACCACAAAAGTATTCTGATGATGGGGAGGAGACCTGGCCAGGATCATCTACAATGCACAAACAGAGATTAAGTTTGGTCATTTGGGAGGCTTTAAAGTGAAGAGGGGAGGGGGAAGTAAGCATGAAATTAACATTTTCTCTTAAGTTTTTTATTTGGATATAACCATTCTTTCTTCCCCATGAGATACCATTTTGCTGTTATGCCATGATAGAAAATAACCTTTCACGTAAAAATATAATGTTTCTTAGGTGGAAGAAGATGCTCCAAATTCAATGGTAATGTTCTCAAAACTGCCTATGAGGATCTCTCTTTGGCCCAGTAGGAGTTGTGGAATAATGCTTTAAAGATAAATTTCTTGGCAGTTTACGTTCATATGCTGGAAGTATTTTAACTTGATTTTTAAAGACCAAGTTGATACTAAATCTGACAGCTGTGTGAAATTGAACAGTTTTATATGTAAACCCAGTCACCTATCAGTGCGTTTGTGAAACTCAGGCACCTGACGTGCTTAAAGGCACTGTTGTTCTTCCAAAGGCACATACAGCTACTAAATCAGGATCCCAAGTCAAACCAGTACTGATCTGGGCAGCAGGTGTGGAAGGGAAGTCTATGTAAAAAGTTCAGGGTTAAAGACTGGAAAAATCCAGACAATCAAGAATAACAATGGGGAAGGTAGAGGGCAGGACTAGCAGAGAAGAAGGCATAGTCAATGGAGATGCACATTTGGGACTTCCGCCTGTGTTAGATAAGCATCATTTGGAACCTCAGGGCAAGCTGTTGAGGTTATGCTATGAAAAACACATGAAAAAGTCCTTTGGAAACAGGAATTTGCTGTTGAATCATGGAATCATAGAATGGTAAGTTTGGAAGGGACCTCAAAGATCATCTAGTTCCAACCCCCTGCCATAGGCAGGGACACCTCCCACTAGTACAGGTTACTCAAGGCCTTGTCCAGCCTGGCCTTGAACATCTCCAGGGGGAAAGCAGCCACAGCCTCCCTGAGCAACCTGTTCCAGTGCTTCACTACCCTCACTGTAAAGAACTTCCTCCTAACATCCAGTCTAAATCTCCCCTCTTCCAGTTTAAACCCATTGCCCCTCATCCTGTCATTGCAAGACCTTGTAAATAGTCCCTCCCCAGCCTTCCTGTAGGCCCCCTTCAGATACCGGAAGGCTACTCTAAGGTCTCCTGGAAGCCTTCTCTTCTCCAGGCTGAAGAACCCCAACTTTCATAGCCTGTCCTTATAGCAGAGCTGTTCCAGCCCTCTGATCATCTTCGCGGCCCTCCTCCGGACTCTCTCCAATGCTTCCATGTCCTTCCTGTGCTGGGGGCTCCAGAACTGCACACAGTACTCCAGATGGAGTCTGACGAGAGCAGAGTAAAGGGGCAGAATCCCCTTCCTTGCCCTGCTGGCCACACTGCTCTTGATGCAGCCCAGGACTTGATTGCTGTCTGGGCTGCATGCACACTGCAGGCTCATGTTGAGCTTTTCATCAACCCAGACCCCCAGGTCCCTTTCCTCAGGGCTGCTCTCCAACCATTCACCACCCAGCCTGTATTTGTGCTTGGGATTGTGCCTACCCAGGTGCAGGACCTTCCACTTGGCCTCGCTGAATTTCATGAGGTTGGCCTGGGCCCACCTCTCCAGCCTGTCCAGGCTCTCTGATGTTTTCTGACAGTCTGTTTGGAGGTCAGAGTTGAAACATATTGTGAGGGATAGGGTGAGTTCAGAGTAGTCTGAAAATGTGCTTAACATGGTCTCCATTGACTCTGTCACAGCTTTGAAAGACCAAGCAGGCAGCTATTTTGTCAAGATCAGAAATGTAGTTCTGGCAAGGAGAATAGATGGCTGGGTGTTTGTTCTTGCTGCATTTCTGTCAAAAGAGCTGAAGGTAAGTAGTGAGATAATTTTGAAGCATGTGGAGTAATTTTCAGTGATCAAGAAGTTATGAGGAGTGATGAGTCTAGAAGAGAAGAGGTGGTTGAGGAGAAAATGCAGTTGAAAACATAGAAAAGTGGCAGATCTGTTCATAGTAGAAGTACTTATTTGTTCATAGATACTAAAATTAGTTTTCTTGACACCTAAAAGAAACATACACAATACAGGGTTATGTCTGAGAGCATTCAGGTGGAAAATGGATTGCTTAGAAGGCAGGTGGTATTGTTTAATATATTAAGCCTTTATCTGCAGACACATGCATGAATGCCACCTGACTAACATGCAAATGACATTGCTAACTGCATGTCAAGTGCTTTATGACCATCCAATAAAACCATCACAAAGTTTTTTCCTTTTTCCTGAAGCACAAATGGAGCCCCTATTCACAAGCAAAACCTTGTGATAAAATGCTGAGGGCAGCTGAAGCTGGGACTGCAGTACACATTGTCTGAGCTGAGTTTGTGCCAGTGTGCAGTGATGGGCGCCAAGTTGGGACTGTTTGTGAGAGAATTCTATGCTGAGGGTCCCTTGTAGCTGTAGGAAGCAGCAGGTGTGGACAACAGTCTCTTTGTCAGACAAGGCCTTTAATTTTAAAGTACAATATAGAATATTTATTTCTGGTCTGTTACAGGCAGATTAGAAATCAGTACTCATTTTACCTGCTGATCTTTTATATTACTAGCAAAAAGCTGTCTTATGCAAAGCAACTACTGGGTTCATCCTCTGCTTTCCTTCTAAACAGGTGAACAGGAACTTGTAATGGATAGCCTGTGCGTAGGTGGTCTCCTTTCTTGGGTTTCCTTATTATTCTTACTGCTATTGTTAGCAAGAGGAATTAAGGAAGAAATATGAATAGACTCATTCAGACTCTGTAGTTCATTTAAATGTATCTTCAAATATCCATAGCATTGTAAGTTTAAAAAGCACAGTGATTTTTTTCTCTATTAGATCGCAAAACTGTTTTGGTTGGAAAGGCTTCTAACATCATGGACTCTAATAATTGCCCTAACAGCACCATGGCCATTAAACCATGCCCTGAAGTGCCATGTCTACAATTTTTTGAACACCTCCAGGGACTGACTCCATCACATTCCTCGGCAACCCGTTCCAGTGCTTGACCACTCTTTCAGGAAAGAATTTTTTCCTAATATCTAATTTAAACCTCCCAATTTAAGGCCATTTCCTCTTGTTCTATCCCATGAGACCAATAGCCACCGCACTACAACCTCCTTTCAGGTAGTTGTAGAGAGCAATGAAGTGTCCCCTTATCCTTCTCTTCTCCAGACTAAACAATCTCAGTTCATAGAATCATGGAATCATAGAATCATGGAATCATAGAATGGTAAGGTTGGAAGGGACCTCAAGGATCATCTAGTTCCAACCCTCTGCCATAGGCAGGCACACCTCCCACTAGTACAGGTCACTGAAGGCCTCGTCCAACCTAGCCTTGAACACCTCCAGAGAGAGAGCAGCTACAACCTCCTTGGGGAACCTGTGCCAGTGCCTCACCACCCTCACTGTAAAGAACTTCCTCATGACATGTAGTCTGAATCTCCCCTCTGCCAGTTTAAACCTGTTGCCCCTAGTCCTGTCATTGCAAGACCTTGTAAATAGTCCCCCTTCAGATACCGGAAGGCTACTCTAAGGTCTCCTCGAAGCCTTCTCTTCTCCAGGCTGAAGAGCCCCAAGTCTCATAGCCTGTCTTCATAGCAGAGCTGCTCCAGCCCTCTGATCATCTTTGTGGCCCTCCTCTGGACCTGCTCCAATACTTCCATGTCCATCTTCTAGAATTTCTTGGAGTTCTTGTCCATGTTTAATGATTATCTGAATCAAATGTTGACACAAGCAAAGTCTGACATATAGAAGAATGCCGGCTATATTAAGTAGGTCATCCATATTCTTATGGTTGTATCTTTAACAGGTGAATAGAACAATTCTTGCATCTTTTGCATACTGTTGCTTTTATTAACTGTAAGGTCTGTGAGATTTTCTTTGACTTTTAGGGAGATTAACACAAACTATGATGTCGTCTTTTAAGTTTGGCTCACTGCAGGCTTCCAGAACTGTGTGTGTGTGCACAAACAAAACGGTATCAATTTAATTAATAAAGATGATGAGGCAGTATTTGGGTAGTTTGCTGTAGGCACCCGTAAGAACTCTTATCTATGTAATAAAAATGCCAATAGAAAAACACCAAAAATACGTGATTTTTATTGTTAGTTGATTTCTTTTTCTCTTCTAGCAAGCTGAAGTGCGGTTGAAGTGTCTTCTGGGACTACAAGGCATTTATGGAACAAAAGAACTTGTTTCCAGGATGGATCTCTTTACTAGCAGATTCAAGGTAAATAGCTTGCTATTCTTCAGGTCTGGGTTGGGTGTGTACACAAGGTCTAATGTTTTGGTGGGAGCTGATTTCCTCACTCAGCTCCCACTTGACTGACAGAAACTTAGAGTATGGCAGAAACAACCTGCTTGACTGAGTGGCTGAAGGGGTTTTGCAGAGGTATTTCCCTCTGTTTCTATGGAATTTTTTGTTTCACTTTAGTTCATATACAGAATGATGTTAGCATGCACTGTGGTTGGTTTTCTTCCCCGTTCATCCAGAATGGCCCATGTTTTTTAAAGGATCTTTGGCAGATGACAAAGAATTTAATACTCAAAGTCTCCTTTTTATTTTTCTTGCCCGTTATAATGGCTTAATCTTGTAGATGGAGTGGCTGACCATGTATCACACTGATGTGGGAATGGCTCTCTGTTGATCCACCATGTCAGTATAAATCTTTTATCTCCTTTCTGAACAAGTCAGATGATATGCTGTAATTAGGAGAGCTTGTTCTGTGACTGCACTGATCCTGTACACTGTCTCTATCATATTCCAACTTCCTGACTCATTTAAGAAGTAAGCCCTTTATTTTTTTCAGTTCTGCCCTTGGTAATGATTTCATCAGCTACTCTTATCCCGATGGGGTTGTGCCTTTTCAGTGTTTGAATAAGAAAGCTCAGGATGCTGTGACTGGTAGCTCAGTCCCTCTGAATCAGTACATAATCAGTGCTTGCATGTAGTGGCATTTCATGTTCTTTTTGCAAAAGGGTCAGGGCTCGCCTGTTTGTCAAAGCAGCTGCTAATGGTAAAAAATACCTATAGCACATTCTCAAAGAACACAACATAGATTGATATTGGTATCTTAAGAATAAATGATGCATACTGAAACTTGGCTATCAAAGATTAACCCGTTTTAAACATTTATATGGTAGTCCCCTATCTTTCTGTCTAAAAGAAGGTTGCTGCAAGCTGCATAACCTGCTCTGGACTGGTATTGAAAGACTGATGAAAGAGCTCCAGTCTGTGCTGCCATCTCCCACTCTGTGGAGGATGCTGTGTACATAGAGTATGGCAAACTCCATCTTCCAGCTGAAAGACCCCAACCCAAACATGACAATTCTTTCTCCTCCAAAGAACAGAAACCCAAACAGCTACAGACAAAATAGGGACTGACCAGGAATCTTTCAAAGTTGAAATCATGCCTTCTCAGTGACGGGAAATGTAATCGTATAACCATGAATTCATTTCCCACAAGCTGAAGTTTTGCGTGCTCCCTCTGTTACCTTAAAAGTTCACATTTGGTATTCTTGGACTTCCATACTTTTCAGAGGAGCTGTGAGAAAAAGGAAGATGCAAAGTAAAATAAATCTAGAAATTCAGAAATTATATGTTATGTGAGAAAGCTGTTAGACCCCAAACAAGTCCAAAGGTTTAGAACACTGCAAAGATGCAGGCTACACTGAGGAGGGCAAATTCTTGGGTACACAGGACATGAATATTTTCCACTGTTTTCTGAGGTGTTTGCATGTGCACCAAGTTACATTAATGTGAATGCTGGAGGTCAGGAATATTGCTGCTGTTCCATGAAGTTCCTTTATGACTCAAGTCCTAATTGTCTTTCCAGCAAGGCGCTGGCTTCTGTAACGTGTAGGTACACACACTTCATTGTTGATGGGAGAAACTGATTATGTAATGCTTGTAATTTGAGGCTTACCTTCATTTAACATACTGAAGTGCCAGTAGTAACATCCTAGAAACAAGTTGTCAGTCACTTTTAATTTGTAGACTGTAGTTGATTTCTTATGAACGCATACATTACATCTATAAAAAAAATACCATATCACTGCATGATTAATTCAGTTAAAAAATTAACATGCTGTTAATTTTCAGGGGCTGGGGAACTACTTGGTAGTAATCAAGTTGCCTTATGTCTCTTAGGAAATAGCTTCTGAAATAAAAATAAATCTCTGCTCTACTAGTGTAGATGGTCTAGCTGTAGCCAAAATATATGTTTGTTGAGAACAAACCATGTTACATCTTTTTATTGTCATTTTGCATCCATTAGGATCGAATTGTGTCCATGCCTCTGGACAAGGACCATGAAGTAGCAGTTCAAGCCATGAAACTCTTGATGCTTATGTCACAGTAAATAATTTCTTTTTTAATTTAATGTATTGTTTTAATGGCAACAAGATCCAGATACAATCCTGACGAATCTGACTGTAATCAGTTAAATACTGGGAAACAGTAGCTCCTGGCAGGATATGAGTTACAATTGCTCCAGACATGACATTTTCTTTCTGTGGGAAATGCCAACGTTAAGAAAACTCATGTGCTGAGTTTCACTATGAAAATACATTTTTATATCTTTATACTTCCCTCTGAAAGGAAAATCCACATTTTCATTTTGGCTTTTCTCAAATAGAGCATCTGCCTGTCTCAGGGGAAGTCCCCACCGAGGATGAGGTTCCCACCCCATCTTCTCTCCCAGAGTTGCCAGGCCTTGGCCAGAAGCTCAGAGAGCTCTGCCATCTTCTCTGTCTCCCCACCTGATGCAGGAAACCTCTGAGCTTTGAGGCTCTCGCTAGAATTCAAATGTGAAGATTCTTGGTTCCATGTGAGAGAGCTTGTGAGCCTGTTAAGCCCACAGTAGACTGACTGACAGGAATTGTCAAATGTATGATCTTGGTTTTGCTGATGTGGAAAACTACCAGATGAGTTGATTTCTTGGGAAATTACCTGCCAGACATAGATTTGCTAGGGTAATGGAAAGCTGTAAGTGTGGGGAAAACTGGAGTA
Source organism: Semnornis frantzii (assembly GCA_013399775.1). Classification (NCBI taxonomy): domain Eukaryota; kingdom Metazoa; phylum Chordata; class Aves; order Piciformes; family Ramphastidae; genus Semnornis; species Semnornis frantzii. The sequence continues at coordinate 17,479 of VWYK01062334.1, read as the reverse complement.
AGGTCACAGAAGTATATGAATCCTATTCTGATACATCCTTGAGCAGCATGTTTATTTTAGAAATGGCTTCATTTGCAAAGTATATGAAAAATACATTCTGTATCCCTCCTTTTCAATGCAAAATGAAAATGAAACTCTGCTGCATTTAGTCGTTAATACACTCAAGACGTTAGGCCTCAATAACCGCCTCTTCTTCTCAGAGTTAAAGTTGAATTCTGCTGATACAGATGCTTACATCCACATACAGCATGGCACATTGTCCAATAGCCTTGTGAGATTTACTTTTCTGCTTAAGCCAGAAGTATCGGTCATTGCAGTATGAGAATGTAGAACTTAATGAACCAAATAATATGACATTGTAGGTATTTAGATTAAATTTCAAGCACATTTGTGTATTGAAGTGCTGCTTTATAGTCTGTTCTGCTACCTCACTTCACACTCCATCCATTTGAGTGGCATTTTTCTAGGCCTACTTCAACATGCACATCAGAACAGCCTATGGTGCTGTGAACATAATGTGCTTTTCTGAAGTGATTACCATTCTTTGGGGCTTGTTAGTAGTAGCTGGGGTTATATTGTTCGTGTTTTCAGTGTCCATTTCTACATCACTTGGTTCTCCATGGTGTGTAGCAACTAGAACAAAGCACAATACTATGTCTCTGGGTATAATGTGTCCCTGTGCTAGGAGGAGCAGCACACCATTGTTGAAGTACAAAGATTCTATACATGAATCATGGCTGTCCTTGTTCTGTGTCTCAAATAAGAAGTGCTATATTGGCACTGCAGCTGTTTATCACCTCTGGCTTTATTGTAAAGGATCATGTTCTCATTAATGCAAGCTTAGCTATAAAAGTTTGATCAATGTTTCTTTTTTCCTGAAGCAATTTTCCTAATTTTTCTTTAATATGATTTCCAATGTGAATAAATGCCTTGTAAAGTTTCCTGAATGATGTTTTTCCATCATAAAATGTAGTTTTTCATAAGTAAAATGAACACATTTTGAAATTGTTTTTAACTGGGCTGTGTGGAGAGCTAGCAAATACATGCTTAGGTTTTTCCTTGTCCGGCTCTTTTCTGCTTCACTCTTCTACTTGCTCTGAGCTCTGCTTACTTTGCTTAGTTGTAATAAAAGTGGGAATTGGGGACTCAGTAACCAAATTCAGTGACATCTCTTTTTTTTGATAAAAATAGTACTGACCAGTCTATAACACCTGTGTGGAGAGAATGCAGATGATACAAACAGTCACATGTACAGATTTCTTACCTGCCTGTACCAGGATGCTTTCCTAGCAGGAAAAAGCTTATACTTCAGCACCTACAACAGTGTCAGAAAGGATTCACTGTTGGCATGGTGAAAAGTAAAGAAATTTCAGGGCTATTATTTTTGACAAATAAGGTACTGACCTTTAGGACATGTCTGTAATCTTGGAATAAATTGTTTGTATGTGTCGGCAAGAAGCAAGACCAGGTGTAACTTTTTTCCTCTAGTTAGTCCATTGGGTGCTCTGTGACTTTATTATGTCAATAACTCCTCCACTAGCTTCCATAATTGTCTTTTGGGTGAGTATAGTAGTAAGACCTTGTTGCAAGTTAATTATTTTTCTCATGTTTTATGGTTGTGCTCCATATATGTTAGTAACAGCTTTGACCATCTTTTACTCATCACTGCATTCTGGTCCTGTGAAATATAAATTGACTGTTCTGCATACTACTGGCCTATAACACTGCTAGGCTGCCCTTACATTCTTGCACTTGCTGGCTAGAGAGACAATGAAAACACTGATCTTTTCAGTTCGCTTAGATGTGTTGCATTATTAAAAAACAAATGGTTCCAGGCCTGATTAAGACTCATCTTGCTAGGCATATATCTAGTTTATTTTGGTTTTTGGGTTTTTTTTTTTTTTTTTCAGATCTGTATTTGTATTTTCTTCTTATCTGTCTTTGTGAGCCGAGTTTTGTTTTTTTTTTTTTCCCCTAGTTTGCTGTGTGTTTGTCTCAATTGAATGCCAAGGTCTTTGGACTAGTAGATTTCTATTTTTACACAGCATGATGCCATCCCCAAACTGAAATGAGCCTATGAGGCTTAGCATAATAGAAATTATTAATGCTACTGAATTATGCATAATTGTTAGCATTAATGTTGCAAAGAATCTGAGAGGGAATAGAACTAGGAGGGAAATAAAGAGAAAACATGAGTGATAATGAGAGACCAAGGAATCTTACTGAAAACATTGCCCTTTAGGAGGCAAATTAATTTCGTGTGCCTACTGACAGAAAATTCTGCTCTTTTTTGGCTGCTTAACTGCCTAAAAGATTAGAGAGATTTTTGGAAAAGAGCAGCAAAAGTAATTAGGTAACTGTAATAGATAAATGAGGAAAGGTTACAAGTGATACAGGTAAGGCACAAATCTACAAATAGCTTTAATATGTAAATAGCAAAGGGGAAAATTACTTTGTATTACATTAGGTAAGTGTAACCAGAAATTAAACCGAAGTTTAAATACAAAACTCTCAAAGTTTGAAATCTGTAAAGAGCTGCCTGAGTGAGAACTGTGTTTATCTTGCAGATATTGAGGACTTCATAGAAATAGTTTAGAAAATATTTTGTGAAGCTGATAAGTACATTAATTTTCACCACAGTGCTTTGACATTGTTTGGTAGAGTCATTCAATCTCAAAAGTCAAGAAATAGAAACTTGTAAATTCACAGCGTCCTGCTTAGTGCAGGAGGCCCAAGTCAAGTAAAAGTGCATCACTGTTGTTCTTAAAAATCTTGGTCTCCCTTCCAACTAGAGTGGGAAATATGTTTTATTTTGGAGACAAAGGGTCTATGCTGTAGGAGAAACTTTAGAACTGGATTTGGGAAAGGGTGCGTCCAGGGTGTTACGGCAAATAATACAACATATGTTGCTAGTTCTGGTGGTAGGTGTCCCATGACAAATAATTTAGTGTTAGCAGAGAGCTTAATTATCTGATTGTGTGGTGTTATTTCATAGCTAAGCTTTGGACTTCCAAGGAGAAACTGACATTTGTTAGGCAAATGGACCGTATCTAGTAAGGTTATTTAGACAAGCTATTGTGCAGAAAATGTTAAGTTTATTGAAGGCTTAAATGCTATTATAAAAAGTATTTCCATGCAATTGTAAAAAAGTAAGCTTAGAGACATGCTTTGCACAGAAATAAGGAAATTATGTTTGCCTCGTTTACTGGCTTTTAAGAAAAAATAAAGAAATGCTATCTTAAAGTTGATAGAAGTAGCATATGCAGCAGTGGAGCAAATTATACTGCATAGTGCTGATTTCTTGCATCAGTAACAGTTTTGTCTGACACAGAATTGCCAGAGTTAGAAGTGACCTCAAAAGATCATCCAGTTCCAATGCCCCTGCCATAGGCAGGGACACCTCACACTGGACTAGGTTGCCTCATCCAGCCTGGCCTGAAAAACGTTCAGGGATGGGCCTTCCACCACCACCCTGGGCAATGTCTTCCCATGTCCAACCACCCCCATGGTGAAGACCTTTTTCCTAACATCCAATCTGAATCTACTCACTTCTAGTTTTGGCTCTATTCTCCCTAGTCCTATCACTACCTGACATGGAGCTCCTCACAGCTTGTCTCTGATTCCTTCAGGCCCACCACACCCCTTTTCAGGTGGAGTTGTGGTAGTGCTTTGTCAAGCCTATTCCAAACAAAGCAAAAGTGAAAGACCAAAATGGAACAAAAGCATGTGTTTTCTTCTCTGTCTTCTTTTTTTCATCCACTCAGGTTTATATTTTCTCGGAAGCTACCTTCATCAATTTTCAGCCATCACGAACTTCTGTTCAAGAACCTTGACATCTGTTATGAAACTATCTTTCTTGTCTGAAGAGTTAACCAGAAAAAAATAAGAATTGTGTGTCTCCTAGGGTTATGTTTCTTAAACAAAACAGCATGTCATACAGCATCTGTCCAATGCACATTTTCCTGCATTCTGTCACAGCATAATCACAGAATCACAGTGTATTGAAACATGCTAATCCTATTTTGAAAGAGGATTGGAAAGGACTCTTGACATATCCTAGTGACAGCCATGCTCTCTCATCACCGAAGTGTCATGTTGAAATACTTGCAATGACAGCATAGCAGAAAGAGGAAGATAGCAGAACAGATTAGTTGATTTTTTTTTCTAGTTAACTTTTTATTTCAGATATTAGAATACTTCTAATGTACATTCTTTTGGTTGATAGTGCTCAGTGCACAAATGATGTTTTTACAATCTATTTGAATATTTGGGTGTTTAACTTGAATTAATTTTAAATGCAAAATTAACAGTTTTTTTTGTTTGTTTCGATTGAGATGCTATACCTTGAGTTACCAATGTCCTCATAATGTATGCCAGATACTTCCCTGCCATTAAAACAAACGAATAAGGTAGTAAAACTTTGAAAAGTGCACCAAAGGTATTTTTATTTTACTGTTGTGATTTCGATGGCATAAGCAATGGCACAGAGTAAGAGAGTTGACTCCAGCAGTCATGTCTTTTATGCACAGTAAAATGGAACTAAAAGCAAGGCGTGAAGTCTTTCAACTGGTACCATATGCAGAACAAAATGAGTCTGTGATCTCTTCCTAGAATATCCCAATATCTTCTTCATGACATGCTCACACTGAAGTGTAGAGAAAATGATATGTCATGACATTGGTATGTGGAAGGCTGTGCCTTTTTATTTTTAGGCATCTGAGCATTGGCAGGCACTTCTGTCTTAACCTTTATCTGTTGCCTGGCATTCTGAGGGCTGTAAGTTTCATGATTAGCTTATGTATGTAAAAAAGAAAGGCACTCAGTGCTGTGGTAGTATTAGTGGTAGTTGCAGCAGCTTTAGCTAAGCGCTGTTACTTCCAGAGCCGAGTAAAACCCCTAAGCACTCATTTGAGTTAGGAATATAAACCTCACTTTATCACAGAGAATAGTGGTTGAGCAGTTTGTGAAGAGTACTGGTAGTGCATTCAGGTATTCCCTCCCATTCAAGAAAGAGAAAAAAAGCCACCAAACGATCAGGTGCTCAAGTGGTGTCATGAATGTCAGCCTGTGATGCAAAGAGAATGCGTTGGTTTCCCCTCCTTTGCTTCTGTGCTACTAGGGAGCGCTTCATGCATGGCTGCATCTGACTTAGTCTTGTCTTGTGTGGGAAATGGCACTTTTTTAGAATAACGTAACTGTGGCAAATTCCTAGTCTTTTTGAACAAAAGGTTGTAAATAAAATGGCTGAGGTTAGAAGGGACTTCTGGAGGTTATCTGGTCCAGTCCGCCTGCCACCTAGCGACAGCTGACCAGAACTACATCCAGATGGTTTCACAACCTCTCTGGGGCAGCCTGTCACACTGTTTTCTGTCACCTTCACAGTAAAGACATGTTTTCCAATGTTCAGGAATATTCTCTTGTGTTTCATTTGTTTTTGTTCACTGTCTCTGATTCTGTCAGTGAGCAGAGCCTGGCTCTATCTTCTTTGCACTCTCCCTTCAGGTACTTAGACACATTGGCAAGTTCTTGAAGTCTTCTCCAAGTTGAACAGTGCCAGCTGTCTCAGCCTTACAGCAGGATGCTCCAGTCCCTTAACCTTTGTGGCTCTTTGTTGAACTCTCATGTGATAATATCTGAACCTGTGTATCTCATACTTGGGACCCCAGTACAGGACACAGCACTGACCAGTGCTGAGTAGAGGGGAAGGATTATCTCTCTTGTCCTGCTGACATCACTTGCCTTAATGTATCCCAAGATACCATTAACTTTCTTTGCACCTTGGTAGTTCATGTTCAACTTGGTGTCTACCAGCGTGGCCAGGCCTTTTCCTAAGGAAAGGCAACTTCCTTTTTATTGGAAAGCCAGAGTCCTTAATTCTGATGCAAAGAGATGGCAAGCACATTACTGAGCATTTAGAGCAATCTAAACGATTTAGGGAACTATATTTTTAAAAATAGAGACACATAGAAACCATTCACTATTTTTGTTAAGTGTTCTTGGAAGAGAAGACCTGAAATATAAAAATAATTTTGAATATAAAAACATGTACATTTGACTGGTACAGGAGATTCCATTTAAGCTTTAAGAAAAAAGATTTTACTGTGAGGATTGTCCAGTGCTGGAACACATTGCCAGAGAAGTTGTTGATATTCAGAACCTGATTGGTCACAACAACCTGCTCTAGCCGATCCTCCTCCTCTGAGGAGGATGCTCTAGATTATCTTGAGAGGTACTATGTGTGCTCAGCCATACTGTGAGTTTGTGTTGTCCTGCTCTAGATCATGGCATGTTCGTATACAAACCGTTTTCAAGCTGTCCACAATTGGTTGTTTTTTATTTAAATATATATAGAGGAAATGACAAGGGCAGGCTTCATAGAAACTGCTGCTTTAAAATAACTAAATAATGGATTGTCATTAAAGAGAATGAAAAAAAAATTGTGAGATTGCTAGTTGATTCTAGTAAATTCCACATACCCTTTAAATATAAAGAGTTGCTATATCATGTATTTTTACTCCTGTAAGTGCAATTTGTTGTCAGCCTTTTTTTTACTTGCACTTATTAAACTTGTAGAAGTTTAGTAAATCATTCATTCATGAGTAAACTCTAATGCATTTTCATACTGTTTAACCTCAATACGTGCATATTTGCTCTATTTCCCCACTTTTATAGGTGGCTGAATAAGAATCATACAATTTTTTTTCCATTATACTGATTTAATTACATGCATACACTACAAGCACTTTCCGTATGTCTTATTAATTTACTGTTACAAGAAGCCACCAAAACCTACAAGTATGTAAGGCAGATTTTATTTTTGGTTGAGGGCAGGTGTGGGAACCTAGATATTAGCTAACAGCCATCATGTCCGTGTGGGGGCCTGGAGTGTGGTAAGAGATATTGTACCCCAAACCATGTGTGAAGAATGGGAGTAAAAAAATAACACAGTGCTGTGTCCTTGAAGCAGGTGAGAAAGGCAGTTGGGAGAAAAGCACCTGTAAAGATAAAGGCTTCAGTAGGGCAGGCTGTTGGAAAGTGGAATTGTACCATGCATGAACTTCTCAATACATAGCCACTGGCTTTGCAGATCTTGGCCATTCTGTCCACTCTGCAGCTATGGTTGTCATCTCACATTCTGGTCTATCAGTTTGTATTTGGGCTCACTGTGGAGCTCAGGTTGGAGAATGGGGCTTTGTGACTTGTGAGGGTGCTACACGATGTGATGGGCTTGGAGACAAACGGGTAAGCTCAGGAAGGGCTGCTCTTCTTTTTAAGACACCACTCCTAGCAAATGAAGAGCATGAATCCTATTTTAGAGTAGGTATTGGATGACAGCTGTAACCGTGGCTACCTGAGGGTTGAGTACAGTAATAAATAAAAACACTTTCTGCTTACCTGGCTGGAGTAAGTGTAAGGATCTCATATGTTGCCCTTTCATTCTCTGAAGTAGCTTAATTCAATGACATTGCTGTGGCATTGAGAAGCAAGTGTTTTGAAACTGTTCTTTGCTTTGGGATTTGCTCTTCTGGTGTCTCTTTGGTGGGTTATTTGACCTTGACGCTTCAGTTCCCTTCTTGTAAAAGAACACCATTTCTACTTCTTGTAGAGTGTTCTAGGTTTGCTAGTTGATATGTGGTATTCTGAAGATGTGTATCTGAATGAAAAAAGCTGTGACTTTAAATGTATTTACACAGAAAGGCCATATTCATAAGCACGCTATCAGGAATGTGTTTTGATTTCTTCTTGTGTGTAACCGTGTGAATGTAATTGAATATAGGTTTTAAAATTCTGTAATAAATATTTTAAGAATAATTTGTACTACATAATTGAAGATTACTTCTTGTTTATTGTCTTCTATGATGAACATCAAAGCATAAAGTAGAGGCATGATTTTTCTAGTTTATTATTACTGTTTTTACCGTGACCACCAAACAGCCTTCATTATACTTCAAGTTAACGTTCGTGTCCATGCAGTGGTCCTGATTTGTTATGCCTTGCACAGACCTCTGTTCCT
>VWYK01062332.1:13021-28393 GCA_013399775.1 Semnornis frantzii | reverse complement strand
GGGGGGGGAATGGGGAAGGGAGGGGGGAGAAGTAGAGAAGTTGTTTCCCCATTACAGTTCTGAACAGAAAGAACATTTTAGCGTGCGTGCAAATAGCTCCCTGGGAAGCACTCTCACTTCCTAATTGTTCATAAATTTACTGACAGGTGGTTACACAGTAGGTAAAACACTGCCAGTTCTTGTTTTATTGCTTTCCCCAGCTCGGGGTGAAAACCTGGTGAAAAAAGATGCACAGCAAGCAGTCAGGAGGCGCTGCCTGGGTGCATCATCTTCCCGCTTCATTTGTGCGGTGTTTCATGTCCCTGGTGTGGACAGATTTTGTCTTTGCTTGGGTGGAAGGGTCCATGCTGGCTCCTCTAATGTCAGTCATTGAATCATATAATGGCTTGGGCTGGAAGGGACCTTAAAGATGATCTAGTTCCAATGCCCCTGCTGTGGGCAGGAATACCTTCCAGTAAACCAGGTTGCTCAAAGCCTCATCCAGCCTGGTCTTAAACACTTGCAGGGAGGGAGCAACCACAACTTCTCTGGGTCACCTGTGCCAGTATCTTACCACTCTCACTGCAAACAACTTCTTCCTAACATCCAGTTTGAATCTCCTCTCTGCCACTTCAAACCCATTCCTCCTCCTCCTCCCATAGCAAAGAACTTCTTCCTAATGTCCAAGCAAAATTTACTCTGTTCTACTTTCAAACCATTGCTCTTTGTCCTGTCACTACAAGCCCATGCGAATAGTTTCTCCCCAGCTCTCCTGTAGCCCCCTTCAGGTACTGGAAGGCTGCTCTAAGGTCTCCCTGGAATGTTCTCCAGGGTGAATACCCCCAACTATCATAGCCTGTCCCCATAGGGCAGGTGCTCCAGCCCTCTGATCATCTTTGTGGCCCTCCTCTGGACCTTCTCCAACAGTTTTCCCTCTTTTGCAGACTAAACCTCACTTCCTCAGCTGCCCCTCCCCTAGCCCTATTCTTCAGACCCTTCACCAGTTTTGTTGTCCTTCTCTGGACCTGCTCCAGCATCTCAATGTCCTTCTTAGAGTAAGGAATCCAAAACTGAACCCAGCATTTGAGGTGAAGCCTCACCAGCGCCAGGGCAGTCTCATCTGTGTGGCAGAGAGGATGGGTTAGAAACAGGTGTGGCACCAGCTCTGCCTGTGAAAGGGTTGCCCACAGTGTGCTTTATCAGGGAGAGGCTGTGAAAAGGGAACAGTTAAGACCCAGAGAAGGGAAAGTAAAGATTTCTCCTGAAGCAGAACACCTGTAGAGTGCCTGAAGCAGCAGCTCAGTTGCACACTGCTGGCCTGGCTGGGGAAGTTGACAGGAATCCTGCTGCTGACCAAACTGTAGCTGTCGGCTGTGCTTAATCCATTATCTCGATAAAATCAGCTCTGATGAGCCTCCTGGATTGGGCTGTCATCAGGACAGGTTTGATCAGAGATAAGAATCTGTGAGGTGAGGAGCAAGACTTTGTTAAAACCTCTGCTGTCATCTGCTGGTGCGCCCTCACTTCTCCTGCAGCCCAGCTGGGATGTCAGGGTGTGTTCATGTCAGGTTTCCAGGTGTAACCTCGTGGCTGTCCCCCTGCACCCTGAATCCAAACATGAGTGAATTGGATGCAGGGATGCACATCCACTTCTGCCTGGCAACAGGTGCTCCCCGGCTGGGAGGTGGCTCGTGGGTGCTGCCTGCATCTCCTCTGTAAAGATGTGTTTTGGGGAAGACATATCACAGAATCACAGAATGCATTGGGTTGGAAAGGGACCCTTGAAGTTCAGCTTGTCCAACCTCCCTGCAGTGATCAATCTGCTGTGGTAGAAGGGACCCCTGCCCACGGAAGGGGGATTGGAAGGAGATGATCTTTAAGGTCCTTTCCAACCCAAACCATTCTTTGGATGTACAAATCTTTGACACTGTAAGGTCGCTGATGATCCCACCACGTTTCACTTCAAATGTCTCCAAGGGTAGGGCCTCTCTGGGCAACCTCTTCCAGTATTTGACTGCCCTCACTGAGAAGAACTTCCTCCTAATGTCCAACCTAAATCTCCCCTGCTCTAGTTTCAAACCATTGCACCTAGTCCTGTCACTACAAGCCCATGGAGACAGCCCCTCCCCAGCCTTCCTGTAGGTTCTCTTCAGATATTAAAATGCAAGAACAGGCCAGAGGCTGTGGCCATCATCCTGCTGTGCTTCTCATCTGTGAAGGAGATGCAAAGCACAAGCAAAATGTGAGCTTTCAGCATATTTGCTGTCTTTGTGCTGACTTTCTGTACGCTAATGAGTGCTTGTGCGGTGACACCTCTGACAGCTCCATCCTGCCTGTGGTGGAGAGGCTCACACAGAGCCAGAGGCTAGAATCTGGGACTGTAGGCAGCCAGGGAGGGAGGTGCTGGAAGCTCTGGTGGGTGTCTGAGCCATTGAGGGGAGGGATGAAGGTGGAAAGCTGAAGGAGCAGAGCGAATGCTGCATCTTCCCCAAAACAAGAGGTGTGCAGGAGGGGGTAGGAAGTGAGGAGCCAGGGATGGAGTCTGTGGAGGCTATCACATCCCTGCTGAGTACCAAAGGAGGGATGTCCCCTTCTGTAGGCAGGCACAACCCTGTGAGCACCTGTCTGGCGAGCAGACATGGGCAAGTGGCTGTTGTCTGGTGGTTTGAAGAGCCCATAGATCTCCATCTATCATCTCTCACCTTATGAAAGCTGTAGCGAGGATGAGGAGCTAATGGATGAGGAGCTAATGACGGGGAGGAGGAACATCGGTCACACGTGTTGGCAGCTCTTTGCTCTGAGGCGTGCAGCAGTAATGATCCAGCTGCTAAAAATAGAGCAGGGCCATGGCAGCCAGCGGCTCCGGCAGGGCTCGGCAGCGAGGAGCAGCCAGGGGATGAGTCAGCCTGCGCCTGGTCCTGTGCGTCAGCAGCGCATGGAGGCAGCCATGGTGCAGGGCTCGCCAGCGTGCTGCCTCTTCCTGCCTGGCTTAGCATGGCTGGGGGGTCCCCGCCGGCAGGCACCGGACCTACAGCTCTCCAGGCAATGCAGGGCCTGCCCCTCCTCATGCTTGGGTGAGCAGTGGTAGCTTGCAAGGAAGAATTTCTTTGCTGCCAGAGTGGTCAGGCATTGGAACAGGCTGCTCAGGGAGGTGGTGGAGTCAGCATCCCTGGAGGTGCTCAAGAAACCTGTGGCTGTGGCACTTTGGGATAGAGTCTAGTGGTCATGAAGGTGTTGATTAGAGGGTTGGACTTGATCTTGGAGCTCTTTTGCAAACTTGGTGATGCTATGATGTGAGCTCTTTAGTTTTGTCCCCCGATGGGCCAACTGTGGAGCAGCAGCATGGGCAGAGCTGGTGCTGGTACCTGGTGCTGGGACTGGTGGCCTTTGCAGGGGTCCCAGGGATAGCTTGGCTGTGCTTCTGAAGGATATTCTGAGCATGACAGGTGGCATCACAGAACATGGCAGCATCACTATGGCATTATCCAGGGAGGTTGTGGAGTCTCCTTCTCTGGAGCCTTTCCAGGCCTGTCTGGATGTGTTCCTGTGTGCCCTGAGCTAGATTGTCAGGTCCTGCTCTGGCAGGGGGGGTGGACTCAATGATCTCTTTGGGTCCATTCCAACCCCTAACATCCTGTGAGCTTTCAAGACCTATCTGAACACATTCCTCTATGGCCTGCCTTTGGTGATCCTGCTTTGGCAGGGGGCTTGGACTCAATGATCTCCAGAGGTCCCTTTCTCTACCATTCTATTAATCTATGATCACTGAGGTGCAATGTCATAGCCACCCCATGGGGCTATTTGCAACCCCCACTTTGGGACATGATGGAGGGATGGCATCATGGCAGAATCTGGCACCCATGGAGAGTGTGAAGCAGGCAGGTTGGGTCTCAAAGAGCCGAGGAAGGAGATAAATCACAGGCTTATTGCTATTGAATTTAGTGGCATCGCTTTCACATCCAATTTCTCTCTCCAGCTTTCCAAACAAACAAGAAATTACAGCACAGATGTATTTTGGGGTCTACCAAACATTATGCATTAACTTACCAGTGATTAATATTACGTGGGGTGGACAAAATCATCCATGTGTTGCTCGCAGCTCCAGTGAAGCTGTGCTGCTCCTCACTTCCTCGGGATGAATCCTGTGTCTAATTCGCTTGTAGCTGTAGATTTTGCAAGGAAGGCAGCACTGTGAATAAGGGCAGGTAGGGACTTTGTGATGCAGAATTGCTTTGCCCCCTGGCATCTCTGGAAGGTGAGCATCTCACCCCCATCCTGTCAGCAGCCTCAGGGCCAAGGGGATGTCCTGAGGGAGTCTATGTCCTGAGACATAGAACCATAGAATTGTTTTGGTTGGAAAAGCCCTCTAAGATCATTCAGTCCAACCATCAACCCAACACCACCACCATGGTCACTAAACCATGTCCCAAAGGGTCATGTCCACATGTTTCTTTAACATCTCCATGGATGGGGACTCCACCACGTCCCTGAGAAGCCTGTTCCAATCCCTGACCACTCTCGCAGCAAAGAAACTGTTCCTAATCTCCAACCTAAACCCCCCTGAGTGTAACTTCAGGCCATTTCCTCTCCTATCACCTGATACTAGGCAGAAGAGACCAATGCCCACCTCACTGCAATCCTCTTTCAGGGAGCTGTGGAGAGCAATGAGGTCTCCCCTCACCCTTCTCCAGACTGAACACCCCAAATTCCCTCAACTGCTCCTGACCAGACCACTCAGCAGCTTTGTCTGCCTTCTCTGGACAGACTCCAGCCCTTCAATATCCTTCTCATTGTGAGGGGCCCAAAACTGAACCCAGTATTTGAGGTGCAGCCTCATCATTTCCAGGTGGAGCCTCACCAGTTCCCTGTCCAGCTGGCCACACTCTGAGCATCACCTACATGTTCCAGCTGCTGCTAGCACCCACTTTTTATGTTCAGATTGCTGCTTTGCCCTGAACAACTCAGACAACCTCCTTCTGCTGCTCTCACAGTCTCCACTTTTGTATTAATGTGTCGGGTTGCTGCAGAATTTACTGCCTTGCAGCACCCAAGAGGCTGCAGATGCAGATGCAGTGGTGCCTCTTTGGTCTTTGCCATGGCTCATCCCATCATGAGACCTCTCCTGTGTCAGGCAAAGGGGTGGCCAGGAGAACAGAGGTGAGAAAGCTCAACCTCTGCCTGCATCCAGGGGCTGACCAGGAGCAAAAGGCTCTCTATGGAGTGTAGGGGTTTTAAAGGCTGGTGATGAGTCTGGTGGTTACAGGAAGGTTAGGCTGAGCTCCTCAGAGTATAGCTGTGGCCCTGCTGATGCCCCATTAGGCATCCCCCTGTCTTTACCCAGTCTGGTCAGTCTGTCCTTACCCAGCCTGGTCCGTTTGGACAATGAACAGGGCTGGGGTGGTCCCCAGCAGTGAGAGAATCACAGAATCAATCAGATTGGAAAAGACCTTTGAGATTATCAAGTCCAGCCTATCACCCAGAAATGCTGGGCAGCCCTCATGGCCTTTTCTTGGCCATGTGATGCTGCAGGAGAGCTCTTGGTACAAGGGCTGGCCATGTGATGCCATGTCATCTGAGGCTATTGGCATATTGTGTGGGGAAAGGGCATGGGGCATCCTTTGTGGCACTGTAGGAGTGATGATTGGTTTGGGGTGGATGGTTTCCTATGGCTTCATTTGCTTTCTGGGATACAGATCCTTTTGGGGTCCATGCCTACCAGCCCAGAACACCATGAAGTGGTCTCAGGAAGTGAGTTTTAGTTGGTGTTTGCCAGGGTTAGGGATATTAACGGGTGTGGAGCCTGCCAAATTGTTTATTAGATGGAGGATCTGGGGACAGAGTAATGTAAATCCCTGTGGCTGGTGTGAAATGGAGGAGACACTCAGTAATGCAAACAACTTTCATAAACCTGCACCATGGGCAGAGGCCAATTTAACAAGGCTAAGTGCAGGGTTCTACACTTTGGCCACAACAACCTCAAGCAGTGCTACAGGCTGGGGATAGAATAACTGGAGAGCAGCCAGGCAGAAAGGGACCACCTGGGGGTACTCGTAGATAGTAGCTGAACATGAGCCAGCAGTGTGCCCAGGTGGCCAGGAGAGAAAATGGCATCCTGGGCTGGATCAGGAGCAGTGTGGCCAGCAGGAGCAGGGAGGTTATGCTGCCCCTGTGCTCAGCACTGCTCAGGTCACACCTTGAGTGCTGTGCCCAGTTCTGGGCCTCTCAATTCAAGAGAGATGTTGAGGTGCTGGAAGGTGCCCAGAGAAGGGCAGCAAGGCTGGGGAGGGGCCGGGAGCACAGCCCTGTGAGGAGAGGCTGAGGGAGCTGGGGGTGTGCAGCCCCCAGAAGAGGCTCAGGGCAGAGCTCATTGCTCTCTACAACTACATGAAAGGAGGTTGTAGCCAGCTGGGGTTGAGCTCTTCTCACAGGCAACCAGCAACAGAAGGAGGGGACACAGTCTGAAGCTGTGCCAGGAGATGTCTAGGCAGGATGTTAGGAGGAAGATGTTGCCAGAGAGAGTGATTGGCATTGGAATGGGCTGCCCAGGGAGATGGTGGAGTTGCCATCCCTGGAGGTGTTGAAGCAAAGCCTGGATGGGGCACTTAGTGCCATGGTCTGGTTGCTTGGCTAGGGCTAGGGGATAGGATGAGCTTGGAGTTCTCTTACAACATGGTTGATTCTATGATTCTATGATTCAATATGAGCCTTGTTGAGGACAACAACAAGACCCAGATTTGGGGGTCTGGGTAACTGGTGAGGAGTTCCCTCAGCACCTTGGGGCTGTGCTCAGTTTCAGTTTGTGATGCTGGTTTGGAGATGAGTGGTTGGCAGCTGAACAGGATGATGGAGTGAGTCTTGTGGCTGTGACTCATTGGTGGGGAGCAGGTGGCATGTCTGGCAGGGCAGTGTGCTGATGGTGACCTCTCTCTTCTTGCTGTCTTGCAGTCCCCCCCCAGATCGTCAACATCTCCTCGGACATCACCGTGAACGAGGGCAGCAGTGTCACCCTCATGTGCCTGGCCTTCGGCAGACCCGAGCCCACCGTCACGTGGCGGCACCTCTCTGGCAAAGGTGAGACCAGCCCCACGGCGTGGGGAATGAGCTGCCTGGCTCCCAGGAGGGGTCTTTCCTGGCTTCTGCAGGATGGACAGAGAGAGGTGGATGAGGTGGCACAAAAGCGATGCCTGTTGTGGCGCTTCTGGGCCTGTGACGTGCCCTGGTTTGGGGGTGAGGATGCTTGTTAGGTGATGCCCTGTGTTTTGTGGGTGAAGGGTGACGGTGCCACGTGTTTGGGACATCTCCCAGGGCAGGGCTTTGTGAGTGAGGACGAGTACCTGGAGATCACAGGCATCACGCGGGAGCAGTCCGGGGAGTACGAGTGCAGTGCCGTCAACGACGTGGCCGTGCCTGACGTGCGGAAAGTCAGAGTCACTGTCAACTGTGAGTGTGAGGGGCAGGGGAAGCCAGGGAGGGGCGGGGGGGTGTGGAGCTGGGTGTGATGTGACCTGATGTCTCTGCAGACCCACCATACATCTCCAATGCCAAGAACACAGGAGCCTCCGTGGGCCAGAAGGGCATCCTGCAGTGCGAGGCCTCGGCCGTCCCCGTGGCAGAGTTTCAGTGGTTCAAGGAGGACACCAGGTGAGGGGCCAGAGAGGTCCCACCCTGTCTCACATGACCAGGGTGTGGTGGGGCAAGTTGGGAAGCAACCTCACCAGCTTGGGGGCTGGAGGGTGATGAGGTGAGGATGCCAGCGGTGGCTGGGAGCCTCGTGTGAAGGGAAGCTCAGATGAGCTCATTTATACAACCATAGAACCACAGAATTGTTTTGGTTGGAAAAGTCCTCCAAGATCATTGAGTCTAACCATCAACCTAAGTCCACCATGGCCATTAAACCATGTCCTTAACTGCCATGGCCACAGGGTTCTTGAAGACACCGAGGGATGGGGACTCTACCACCTCCCCGGGCAGCCTGTGCCAATACCTGACCACTCTTGCAGCAAATAAATTATTCCTAATATTCAAACTAAACCTTTCCCTGGCACAATTCCAGGCCATTTCCTTTTGTTCTATACCTGATAGTAGGGAGAAGAGACCAACCCCACCTCACTGCAACCTCCTTTTAGGTAGCTGGTTTGGTCCAAGTGCTTGGTTAAGGCCTGAGGGGGTCTCAGTGTTGCTCCTTCTGGGGATGGTGGCTGTGGCTTCTAGGGGTTAACATGGGCTGTGTGGGCCAGGTGAGAAGTCAGATTATGGGATAGTGAGCATTGTGTGCTTTTGAGCAAAGAACTTGTCTCAGTGGGGTGTCAGGAGTCTGGTGACCAGCAGGACCAGGGATGTCCTTCTGCCCCTGTACTCAGTGCTGGTCAGGTCACACCTTGAGTGCTGTGCCCAGTTCTGGGCCCCTCAATTTAAGAAAGATGCTGAGGTGCTGGAAGGTGTCCAGAGAAGGGCACCAAGGCTGGTGAGGGGCCTGGAGCACAGCTCTGTGAGGAGAGGCTGAGGGAGCTGGGGGTGTGCAGCCTGCAGAAGAAGAGGCTCAGGGCAGGCTTCATTGCTCTCTACAACTACATGAAAGGAGGTTGTAGCCAGCTGGGGTCGGGCTCTTCTCACAGGCCACCCGCAACAGAAGGAGGGGACACAGTCTGAAGCTGTGCCAGGAGAGGTCTAGGCAGGATGTTAGGAGGAAGATGTTGCCAGAGAGAGTGATTGGCATTGGAATGGGCTGCCCAGGGAGGTGGTGGAGTCCCCATCCCTGGAGGCGTTTAAGAGGAGGCTGCATGAGGCACTTAGTACCAGGATATAGTTCATTAGAAAGGTTAGGTTATAGGCTGGTCTCAACGATCTCAGAGGCCTTTTCCAACCTGCTTAATTCTGTGATTCTGTGGTGAGGGAACATGTGGATACATGATGCTGTTTGCTTGTGAGAGAGGAAGGCTTGTCTGGGGAGGGGGCAAAAATATGTCCCAGAGTGCCAGTGTGACAACCCTCTGATTGCTGGTGGCCACATTTACCTGCAGGTTAGCAAACGGGCTGGAGGGTGTGAGGATTGAGAGCAAGGGCCGCCTGTCAACACTGACCTTCTTCAACGTCTCAGAGAAGGACTATGGCAACTACACGTGTGTGGCCACGAACAAGTTGGGCAACACCAACGCCAGCATCATCCTGTATGGTAGGTGCCCTGTGTTTCTGTGGCAAGGTGCCCTGTGTTTCTGTGGCAAGGCATTGTGAGGAGAAAGAGGAAAAAGAAGCAGTGGTGGAGTTGAAGGTGGAGGAGTTGAGGGTGGTGGAGCAGAGCTGGTTTTATTTAATGGTGCCAGCAATGCTGAGGTGCCAAATGGTGTGAGATTGTAGCGGGAAGGTCCTACGGAGAGAGGAAGATGCATCGGGTGATGCGATCCACCTTGGCTCATTGCCACTGACAGGTGGCAGAGATGGCACTCATGGGCTCACAGGTGTGTGGGTGAAGTGGAGTTTGTTTCTGTGGAAGATTTTCTTCACGTGGCTGAAGAAGAGGGTCCTGACCAAGCTGTGAGTGTCACTGGAGCACGAGGCTGAAGAGGAGCCCAGGCTGTGTGTGCGCACACTTTGGGTGCATGCTTTGGGGCTTTTTGCTTGGGGTGCTGCACTGGCACGAGTAGCAGCAATGGTTGTTTTGTCCCAGCAGTGGCATGCTGGGTGGTTTAGGTGCTGCTAGGTGTGGTGAGGTGATTTGTGGTGGTCACCTCTGCTTCCTGGACAGGAAAGTGTTTGAGGAAGGTTGGACTGGGTGGCTGTCATTGAGGAAGGTGGCATGACCCTGTGGTGTGTCTCTGTGGCAAACAAAGGGGCATCTTCAGAAAGATGAATATCAACAAGGGCTCCAAGAGACAGGGAGAGGGCACAGGGTGACAAGGACAGGGGCGCAGGGAGATGTGCTGAGAGATACCAGCTGGGAGAAGGGCAGTTAGCTTATGAGGGGCATGGCACAACACAGGGAGAGATACAAAGAGGCCTTAATGCCATCTTTCATCTTCTTCTCTCCTCTGCCCAGGCCCCGGAGCGGTGCATGACGGCGGCAACGCAGCATCCCGGGCAGCCGCCGGCCTCTGCCTCTGGGCTGCCCTCCTCGCTCGCCTCCTCCTCGACTTTTGATAAGGGAGCGGAGGGTCCCGGGAGGCCTCAGCGCGCCTCTCCCNGGGCTCGGCCCGCCCCGCCGCCCGGGGACTCCTCTCCGTCGGACGGGCGATGCACCGGAGGACCGGCGTCATCGTCGAGCGTCCGAGGATGGCCCCGTCTCCCACGTGCCGGGATCGTTCTCGCCGCCGGTTACGCTGTACAGACCCCACCACGTGCCACCAGACTGTCGCCCGCCGCCGCCGTCGCCACGGGGATGCGGCCCGGGCGGACGGGGCTCCCCGTGGCCACCTCGTCTCCAACGTGAGGGGGCGTGGAGCTGTGGGAGCAGGTGCCACCCGGCGCCATCGCCGGGGATATCCGTCTCATCATCTCGCTAAGCCGCCTATGCCCAAAAAGACCCCAAGGTTGGAGTCCCCTGGCTCTGCCTTCAGCCCTCTCGGTCCTGAATGTCAGCTCTCGCCGCCAAAGCTCCTTCCTAAGCACCCCCGATGTCGCTGACCCCCCGTCACCTGGCCTCGCCTCTGCTCCCACACCCTTTCTGGAGGGGCACCCAACACAACTAGTTATCCTTCAAGGGGCACGGACCTCCTGCTGCTTGTTATCCCAGCTAACAACAGGTCCCACCTCCCCAAAATCCACCTCACCTTCCTGCCCACACAAGGCTGCTCCCCCAGAACCATGAGGACCTGCAGACCACCAGCAGCCCTCAAGTGGACAAGAGCCTTCCCACCATCCTGGACACTGAACTGCCCTGGCTCAACACATTGGGTAGTTGGGCCATTGCCTTTCCTCAATCTGGACCCCATTCTGCTTTGCTGCTGCCCTTTTAATGTCCTTTTGGCTCTTGCCCTGATGTGCTGATGGCACATGGGGATTTCTCCAGGCTGGTTTTCCAAGCACTTTCTGACCTGCACATCAAAAGCACAGCACCACCAACACTGGGCAGAGGCATTGAATGACACAACAAACCCAAAACTCCCAAGTTATAAGATCCTTTTGCTATGGCTCAGATGCTCACGGCCATCTGCACACGCCCAGAGGGGACAGTTCTGCACGCTCCCGGCCTCAAGGTTTGCACCTTGACCCCTCCATGCCTTGCTGGTCCATCTCTTGGCATGACCTCCCCATACTGTTCATCCAAGCATCTCTGCCTCCCCAGGGGACAGAAAAAACACAGAAGCCAGCTCTGAGCTGCAACATCCACGCTTTGCCTTTTCTCACACTTGCCACGTGCTCCTGTCCAAGGAAAGGTGCATGCATTCAACCCTGCAGAGAAGGGCTCAGATTCTACTCTCTGCTTCCTCCAGCCACCCTGGAGCTTCTGCACCCTTCTCTGCTGCTCAGCACAGCAGCAGCCACGTCATCTTTCTATGCAGAGAACTGCATGCCCAACGGCACCCTGTTCAATGTCCTCTCCCACTGGTTACCTGTGAGAAGCCCTGAGGCTTCCTGGTGCTCCATGTCTGCCCAGGAATGTTTTGGGGCCGCTCTCCAGGGACAGACCCTCCTGTCCTCCTCCTGGAAAGTCATGCACAGTGTCAGACCCTGTGCTTGTCACAGGGAGACTCGACTCTACAGCGACACACTGAGCAAGCACACGCAGCATCCCCCTGTCTCCACCCAAAGCCTCCCTGTGCCTTGCCCCGTCTTCCTCTCTTCATAAGTGAGATGGCTTAAGAGCAATGGCCCCTCACGCACCATCCTTCCCTCTGCTGCTGCCAAAACCTCCTTGCCCTGCTGTCCTGTGTTCTGTGGTTGTGAGGAACCTGGGGCTGATGGTCTTTGGTGCACAAGATAGGAAAAAATCCAGCCCCTGCCCACAAGGCCACAATGTGCATCCTCAATGCAGCCATGACCCTTCCTCATCCCTGCTCTCAGTGAGGCACTTGAGACTGGCACTTAAGGTCACAAGGCTGTCACAGTAAGAAGCTACAGCTACAAAATCTCTATGGACGCTCCTGGCCCCTCATCCTGGATGTTCAACCAGTATGTATCACAGATGACTGACACAAAAATTCATGACTGGAGGTGGAGGGCTGCCCTGGCACAGACCCAGCACACTGGCTTACCTGACTGGTGGGGACCTGGCATGGCACGGTGCTGAGCAGGCAAGTCCATGTCTTGTGGTCCCTGAGGTGCTGCTGTGCCCCTTCTCCACTGGCATCCCAGAAAGGTGGCACCAGCAGTGATCCCATTGGCCCTGGGCACTGCTACAGAGCAGGAATGCCACTGTCTTCAGCTAGCATGGGGACACACACACATCCTTCCCCTTCTGCCCGCTCCAAAAATATCCTTGGGGCATGGGAGACTCCTCGCCTCAATGCCTTGCCTGGTCTGTGCCTCCCCTCCACCCCACCATCTCCTGTGCCAGACCCAGATTTCTCTTTCCTCACTGAACTAGCCTTGAACACACAGGGCCAGAGGCTGTGGTATATTGGAGAGTAGGGGCAACGACGAGATGCCACAGACGTGTGCTGCACCCGGCAGATCTGACACCAGGCCTGCCCCTGCCTGTCCTTCTCCTCCCCGGTTCTACTCTGCTCCCCTGCCCTCCTCCACCGGGACGGCATTCAACTTTCTCGTGCCATGTAACGTGCCATTGTGAGGAACGTGTTGGCTGTCTGAGGCCGGCCCTGCTGTAGCTTGGCAGGGAGATGAACCCCATTTGGATGCTCGGGGGGTGGCCGGGCACCCGGGGCTTGGGGGAAGGAGGGGGCGATGCTCTTGGGTCCCTCGTGCCGACGGCCGGTCTCCAGTTTCCGTCGATCATTGTATTCCAAGGGTGGCTCTACTACCTGAGATTGTGCATGTTACATTGTAGTTGTAACCTTTTCTAATTCGGCAAGAATAAGAGATGGTTGTGATTGTGCAGTGTATCAATAAAGTTTGACGAACTTTGTACCTTCGGGGCTTTGCTTCGCGGACCCCACGCGCCCCAGGCGGGGATGTGGCACCCAGCGCCCAAGCACCTGGGGCCTCCGGCTCTCCCGTAGCCTCACACAACACCTGGAGCCTCTTTCCATCAACCCCTGGATAGTGACACTTCAAGGTTCTCAACCAGGGTCCTGCTGCTGTTCAACTCGACCCCCGCCCTGTCCCATGCATCTCCCCTTGGAACTGGCTCCACCGATGGGCCCTGGGTCCCACCTGCCTCTGGTGCATGGCTGCTGGTGAGCACAGACCTGCTGATGTAGCCCCTGTGGGGTAAGGACCAGCTTTGTTCTCATCGCTCACCGGTGTTCAGCAGAGCAGCAGATGATCAGCAGCCTCCTTTCTGTGAGTGAGACATTCCCAGCATCCTCCACTGTCTCAAGACAACTCTCACATCAGCGACTAAACCTACCCTTGCACATGGGACAGCTCTGCAGGCAACGTGCTCCTAGGGGTGATGTGCTCCTAACTCAGTCTGATGGTGTGACGTGGACAAAATGTCTTCAGCGAGGGACAGAGATTGTGAGGAAGTGGCACAGAAGCCACAACCCTCAGTCTCTATGCAGCACAGCTACCATCTCACCCTAGAAACACAGGGGTGGGGTGGCAGGCTGCAATTCCTGCTCCTGCTCATCTCCCCCATCAACCAGGAGAAACCATTCAACAGGCTCCTCTAATATGGAACCAGCTGCCACAAGACTTTGGGACCAAACCTCTTGCTGACCTGCTTGGGGTGCTACTTATTGCCCCTGGGTACCTGGTCTGCTTGCTGCTGCCTGCTGCCAATGGACCTCATGTGGCCACCAAACAAATGAGATTGTCCACTTCCTTAGGGATTCCTAAGGCTGACTTACCTTGGCCATATTGTCCCAGGATGGGAAGGCCACCAGGAATCACCATGTAACAGAGTGGGAGAGCAGTGGGGACCAAGTGCTGTGCCATGATGCCAGATACCGAGGGGACAGCTCCATCCTGACATGAACTATCACAACTTCATACATCAGGGACACCTCTGCTGGCCCTTTCAAGTGGCCCAAACAAAAAGGTAAGTGTTTCCCAAATCCTACCAGGCCTCCTGAGAGAGATCCTGAAGGGAGAGCCACCCTGCCAGCCTGATGCTGCCCTGAGCACCCCAAAGACAAAGCTGGCCTTGACACTGTCCACTAAATCAAGCTGCCAAAGGGTTGACTCCAGCAGGGCTTGGCTGCCTGGCTACCTCCTTCCGCGCCATCCTGGCTCTAGCATGTAGAAAGCTCCTGTCCCCACATCCTCACTGCCATCTCCTACTTGGGACGTGGCAAAGCCTTTGATTCTCTTCCCTTGCTCCATGCTGGTGTTGTTCAGCTGCCTCATGCCCCACCATGAGGTGCCTACCACTCCTTTTGCTCTCCATACTCATCTCCTGGGTTATAAAAGCTCACTGCAGAGCCAAGAAACACAAAGCCCCACCCTAGTCGCACCATCATACCAATCTGTTTCTGATCCTACCAAAAACTGGGCCAAGTGACTTGCAGAAGCCAGAACCTCAGAGCCTGCTGCAGTCGAGGCAGAGGACCAAAAGCACTGAGTAACCTGCACACCAGCAAAAACCCAAGACATCAGCCAAGACAACCTGGGCACACTCCTCATCTGCATGGCACCTACACCCAGGCACTGGCTGTATTCAGCTTGGCAGATGGCACTTGGTTTCCTGCACTCACCTCACGTTGCTGTGCTGCTCCTTCCCATGGAACTCACTTCAACCACTCCATGAGCATCTTCTATACCGTTGTGCCACCAGAATGAAGAGCTACACAGAAAAGGTTTTGGGGGCCCCGAGTGGGATCTTGTGTGGCAGCATTAGGGCAGGGCTGTGCCTTGCACCCTCCTAATCTACTCACCAAAACCACACCTCTGCCAGTATCCCCAGTGGGCTGGCAGGAGAGGTCCAGGTGCCATCTCTCCACCGCTCTCCTGGCCTGTCGCCACGATTCAGTGCTCCCACCCAACGTGCCTCCTCCGGCGTCCTTCCCCACATCCCTTCCCCATCCCGGTGGGCACAGAGGGAGAGCACAGGGATGACCCCCACTGCTGCAATGACCACCACAAGCAGACGGAGCGGCCACATGGAACAATCGTTTTAATGGATAGGCAGAGAGAGCCCCCTCGCCGCCCGCCCGCCCGCGCTCCCCGCGTGCCCCCTGCCCTCGGCCATGGGGAAAGGAAAGGAAACCGAAGGAGGGGAAAAAAACCAACCACGGGGCAGATCCTCACCAAAAAGAAGACGGTGAGGAGACTGATCCCACGGTTTGGTGCCAAGTGCTTCTCCTTCTTCTCCTTATTTCTATTTTTCTTTTATATATA
>VWYK01062325.1:0-11056 GCA_013399775.1 Semnornis frantzii | reverse complement strand
TATTCATTAAGCATGAACACTAAATTCATCCACTCATAGGCATAACCAAAGAAAGCTTCTGCCTTAAGACTGCCCTGGAGGGCAACCACACGGAGACAAAATATCAGCGATAGTATCTCAGACTTCTAATACGAGATTTCAGTTTCTTGTTGCAGTTTCACACTGTAGATGAACTATGTGACTTGTGTGGACTTGCAGAATTTTTTCAGTTTGAGAGGTGCTGGGGGGTTTTGAGGGGTTGTTTTGCATTTGTATTGTGGGTGGTCTTTTGTTTCTTTTCAGATTACTTAAAAAGAGACCTTATTGTGAGAATCACATACAGGACCTTCTAGAGGTGACACTACTTGGCCATGGAGCTGCTAAGATACTCACAATGTGTCGTTGCAATGTCTTCCATCTCTGCAGCTGACACTTTCATAGCACAGTTTAAAAGGGAATTCTGTTTCCACATAACTTTGTCTCACAGTTTTACAGAAACTATCACTTTGCCAGATGCACAGAAAGAACAACCCATTTCACCGGCTCCTTACACACACATTGCCTTATTGTTTGGGAATTCCATACATTCTTATCTCTAAAGAAACTCTGGCATTTAAAAGGCTGTACCTAAGTAACTACCATTTCCTCTCAAGGTGCTTTTTAAATCATATTCAACCTTCACGTAAAATGACATTAAGAACACAAATGAGAAGGTGTGATTTCTTGAAGGAGACAAAGCAACATTTTCAGTCAATAACTGCTGTTAAGAATTTAAGACTTGAAAAGAGATCACATCACCTTAGTAAATAATCAAGCTAAATCAAGAACACTTAGTGCCACCTTTTTTTGAAGCTCTAATAAGAGCTATTCTGCAAACAGAAGCCTTCAAAACTCCAGTGCATATTTTAACAGTGTCCCATTTTTTTGTGTCCTCCTGTGTCAACACTGCCTATTAGCTTCAACAGCTCTTATCCTTACTCAGCACTACCCTACCTGGTGTATTCATAGACAGCAATCAAAACTCCCAGCTTTCATTTTGCCATGCTGAACCTGACAAACAGTCATCCTGTAATATGCACTCTCTAGGCCTTCTCTGCACCCATTGCAATTATATTTGTAAAACCCTAACCTGATTTTAAAAACTGAATGACAGAATCACTCAATTGTCAGGGTTGGAAGGGACCTCAAGGATCATCTAGTTCCAATCCCCCTGCCATGGGCAGGGGCACTTTCCACTAGATCAGGTTGCCCAGAACCACATTCAGACTGGCCTTAAAATCTTCCAGGGATGTGGCTTCCACCACCTTTTTGGGCAGCCTGCTCCACTGTCTCACTACCCTTATGGTGAAGAACTTCTCTCTAGATCTGAGAATCTCAGTTGTTTCAAAGTGAATTTGATAAATGAAATCATCATGCATTATGGGAAGAGACCACCCAATACTATCTCCAAGATTGCTTCAGAGACCACCTAAATCTTCATAAAGAAGAGATCAAAGATAACTATTTCAACCTAATGAATAGTCCTCCCCATCACTGTACTTCAGTTCCAACGGAAAAGCTGAAAGAACTACAAGTTTATAAAATCATTTTTCATCAGTACTCACTTACTGTAGCTACTGAAGTAAAAAACATTCAGGGCTGGAACACCTCTCCTACAGCAACACCTTGCCTACAAGACCAGGCTGAGGGAGCTGGGGTTGTTCAGCCTGGAGAAGACTCTGGAGGGACCTAAGAGTAGCCTTCTGGCCCTACAAGACTGCTGGAAGAGGGACTGTTTGCAAAGGCCTACAGCGATAGGACAAGGGGCAATGGTTTGAAATTATAGGAGAGTAGATTTAGACTGAAGGTCAGGAAACAAGTTCTTTACCATGAGGGTAGTGGAACACTGGAACAGGTTGTCCAAGGAGGTAGCTGAGACCTCATCCTTGGAGACAGTCAAGGTCTGGCTCAATCGGGTTCTGGGCAACCTGATCTAATGGAGGATGTCCCTGCTCATTGCAGGGGGTTTGAACTAAATGACCTTTGGAGGTGCCTTCTGACCCAAACCATTCCATGATTCTATGATTTCAGAAGGTGAACAGCTGTTGTCTGGCTCCCAGACTTCTGAAAGCAGTTACATAATAGGAAATACCATTTGAGAAGGGACAGTTGTAATAGAGATAGATATGGCCAGAGGACTGTACAGCGCAACTCCAGGAGGACAGATTCATATAAAAGACCCAATATATGAAGTTTGGGGTTCTATAGCAAATATAGTATTTGGAAATCTCACAATCCAAATAACCATACAGCAGGTTCCTAAATTCCACCATAAGCCCCACCACGTAGAGCTGCCATACCTCTCTCTCTGGATGGGAAAGAATGTCACAGTCCAGAAACTAGGAGAAACTACAGATTCTCCTTCCTGTGGCATAAATTCAGATTCTTCTGACAAAGGGCAGACAATGAGTCTTTTATGTGTCTGGAGAAAACGACATAACCCTTTTTTACAGTGTCAGGACATGCTATAAACCCAGGTTTCATTTCCAGCTCTGCTATGAGTGGTTCCCACTCCTTTCTTCCACTGCAGTACAAGTGAGTCTGGAGGTACAGGTAATACCTACTCTTCCTGTTTAGAATTTTCCACCATATAGCAAAGATTAAAAATGCTTCCAAAGCCTGAGAGTTAAGATCAGGAAGCAGGCAACCAGCTGGAGCACTGACCAAAAAGGACAAGATCATTTCCCTGATGCAGTCACTACTGAAAGGGTCATTCCACTGTTTTCTGGGATGGATGATGAATGGGAAACACAACCTAGTAGAGAAAACTAAGTTTTCAAACAACTTTATATGAAGTTAATTAAAAGAAATCAGAAGTCATTTAACAAGCACCACACTTAACCTTGACAGCACACTTATGCTCTAAGAAGTGGTTTTTATAGATAAGGCTACAACATAGATAATCTTATCTGCACACAAAATGGACACTGCAATGAAGAATTAGCATTCACTGATTTTGGTTTCCACATATAAAAGAGAAACAAAAACAAGCTTAGAGCCAAATTTTGATGGCAGCTTTATTTATAATGAAAGTAATAATGTGCATACATTTGCTTTTGAACACCTGCATGATATTAAACTTGTTTTTACAGTCACATAGATTGTTCAAGTTCTTACCAAGATAAATGTTCTTTGGTTTCTTTGCTTCAAAATTTCAGTTAGAAGTTTGTTCCATGCCTTTATCAAGTATATTAGATTCATATTAGAGTAAGCACAAATCAACCCATATTTTAATGCTGCCATCTGTCATATTTTCTTTTGTAATCTTCTGCCAATGCAGCAGAAGATCAAATAAAATAAAAATTAAACATGAGGTTTCACTTACCCTGCCACAAGAAATAATGTTCAAGGTGGCAAAGACAGATCTGTTTGATAATTATGTATTTTCTGCTAAATTGTTCCATATGCTTAGAATATTTGGGATTTAGCCAAGAAGTAAAGCAAAAGCACTTCTGGTAGTTGAGCAGCTGCTCCCAAAAATGTGTTTTAAGTTCTCTTTGCACAATTGATTCTTAGGTTAAAGATTTATATTAACTATTTCTATCATTATGCTCACCAGAAAAACAAACAAACAAAACAACAGTTTCACAAATATATGTATGTAGCTTAGCAGGTCCAAAAATGAAAGAAAATTGTGCAAAACTCTGAAATACTATTGATAATTTCACTCAATTGACTCCATCTGCTATGCTAGGCCTTTAGAATTAACACCACCATTTATAGATATATTCCTTTGACAGTTGTCATTAATGACAAGATATTTTTATATAAAACAGTCCAGTACAGTTGCAATCATTCACCATCTCTGTTTAATCTTCTAAGAGAAAAAAAAAAGTTTGTTCTCATTCATGACATTTGCTTTAGTTCTAAAATGAACCCATCTTGTTAAAGATTAGCTTAGATAAAACAGAATGAGAAACTGTTTATTAGCTTTAGTATGTTAGTGAGGACAGATTACAAGATGAAGTGGAGCTCTCCCCATATTCAGATGGTGACTGTCATTGAAAGCAACCTCACTTCCTTCAGAATGCTCCTGCACAAAGGTCTGGGATGCAGGAACTCATTGGGACTGTTAGTGGTTGTAAACTACATCATAGTCTGATTTTTTTTTTTTTCTAAATATGCTTCTGCTATGAAGTGCTTTGCAAAAATGAGTACCACCAACTGATTGCAGGCACAGCTTCATGCTATTGCCCTGACCTTACAGTACAAAAGAGGAACAGCAACACAAGAATGTTTGGCAAAAGCTATATGCTTCTCCCCTACTGCCTTGCACCATTTCTGTAATAAAACCCCCAAATAAAACTTAAGGAATTAATTTTACATTTAAATTTAACACATCACAGTGACTTATAAGGGGGAAATGGAAGAGTGGTTTTACTTCTCCAACGCAGATTAAAAACTACTTTGAAAAGTTTGATAGCACTTACATGTGAAAAAAACTTTGGAAATAGTTTATTAATTCTGCAGTTCAGTTTCAGGTATCTGCATTCCAAATGAGAGAATTTGAATGGTCCTCACTCTTACAGCAAAATACAAGTACTAAGATGGAAACGAATGCAATGGTTTGAACAACAAAAAGGTTTGGTTTGTGAAGGTAAGGCAGCTGTCAAACAATACCCTTGCTTTGCTTTCCCACCTGAAGAGCTTACTAGCTCTACAATTTGGGCAGCTTTATCAGGGGACACATTTGCCTTTAAACAATGGTAGTTCACAACATATGGTGCTCATATAAAACAAAAACAATGGGGCTTCCTTAATACAGCAAGCACTACACTGCTGCAACTCAACATTCACATTCAGCCGTTGCTGTAAAGCTCAAGAAGCTTCAAGAAAGTCTAACAGAATGCATCTAGTAACATCAGCTGCAGCTTCCCAGTTTTGTAAGCCCATCTTGCAGATATTAAATATTTGCAAATGAGATGGACAAACATAAAATGTCACTGAATCCAGGTTGGAAGAGACCTCCCAGCCCAACCTGGCACCCAGCCCTAGACAATCAACCAGACCATGGCACTAAGTGACCCATCCAGGCTTTGCTTCAACACCTCCAGAGATGGGGACTCCACCACCTCNCCCTCACCAGCCTTGCTGCCCTTCTCTGGACACCTTCCAGCACCTCAACATCTCTCTTGAATTGAGGGGCCAGAACTGAACACAGAACTCTGGGTGTGGCCTGACCAGTGTTGAGTCCAGGGGCAGAAGAACCTCCCTGCTCCTGCTGGCCACACTGTTCCTGATCCAGGCCAGGATGCCATTGGCTCTCCTGCCCACCTGGGCACACTGCTGCCTCATCTTCAGCTACTCTCTACCAGCAACCCCAGGTCCCTCTCTGCCTGGCTGCTCTACAGCCACTCTGTCCCCAGCCTGCAGCACTGCTTGGTGTTGTTGTGGCCAAAGTGTAGAACCCTGCACCTAGCCTTGTCCAATCTCATCCCATTGGCCTCTGCCCACCAATCCAGCCTGTCCAGGTCCCACTACAGAGTCCTCCTACCCTCCAACAGATCCACACCTGCTCCTAACTTGCTGTCATCTGCAAACTTACTGATGCTGGACTCAATGCCCTGGTCCAGATCATCAATAAAGATATTGAACAGGACTGGGCCCAGCACTGATCCCTGAGGGTTACCACAAGTAACAGCTGCCAACTAGATGTGGCACCAAACATATTTAATTAAAAACACTAGGTTGTTCAAGACTGCTGGAAAAGTTATTGATTCGTATTATTTTACTAGTTTAGGAAGAGTGAAATGAGCCTTTACTATCCTCAGTTTTGTGGTATGTATAGGTATGAACTAGCTGGACAAGGATTTAAAAAAAATCATCAAATAAAAATAATTAAAGAAACAAAGAATCACCCTCCTAAGAGTATAACTTCTGATTGGTCTCTTCAGATGTGCAGTAAAAGGTATTATTAATGGTGCTGAATACAGTAATGTGTGAGTAGAGGAAGGTGCCAACCTGTACAAAGCTAAAACTGCAGACAGGACAGACATGGTCTGTTTTGCTCAAAACATATCCAGATCTTTTTCTGTCTCATAAAACAGAGACAAGAAATTGGCAGGCATCCCTTCTCCAAGACAACCTGGCTTTCTAGGGAAGACAAAAATTTATCATATTGCTGTGGTTTTTTGTAGCCTACTTCCAGCTTCAGCAACAAAGTAAGTTATTTTAGAAGTAGTGCTTATAGTATCAGATTTGCTTTCCTGTTCTTTATGAGTTGAATGATGTGAAAACTACCAATGTGTGTCCCTCTCCTAAAACATAACTGGCATAATTTAAAGGTGAATTATAAATAAACTAGACAGAGTTCAGTAAATTGTCTTAAGAAAGGAACTATGGGTGTTTAGTCTAGTTAGTACTGCAGTAATTTACAACTTTCTGCTTTTGTGAACCAAATGGCATTTCCATCCTTAGATCCTAGTGCCAAGAAGTCTACTATTTCATTCCAAACATTTAACAGCATTACACCAACTATGCATACACAAATATATAGCTGCCAGCTTTGCAGAATGAGCTCAAGTGACAAAATATTTGACATACAACCTGTTCCCTGGGAGAAACTTATTCTGCAAGCAAAAAAAGCAAAAGCTTTTGCTGTAAGAGACTCAATCTACACAAAAAACTAAAATTCAGTTTTGGGTATCACAGCTGATCACAACTTTCGCTGTTGCATGGCATACAAATACAAAAATAATCAGTTTTTATACAGTTATTTATATCTCTTAGCTCCATTTACCTTATGCACGTAACTTAGAATCACAGAATTGTCAGGGTTGAAAGAGACCTCAAGGATCATCTAGTTCCAAACTCCCTGCCATGGGCAGGGACCCCCTACACTAGATGAGGTTGCTCAGAGCCACATCCAGCCTGGCCTTAAACTTTCTGGGATAGGGCTTCTACCACCTCTCTGGCCGACCCCTTCCACTGTCTCACTGCCCTCATGGTAAAGAGTTTCTTCCTAACATCCAATCTGAATCTATCCACGTCTATGTTTGCACCATTCCCCCTATTCCTATCACTACCCAACATCCTAAAACTTCTCTCAACAGTTTTCCTGCAGGCCCCCTTCAGATACTGGAAGGCCATGATCAGGTCTCCTCAAAGCCTTCTCCTCTCCAGACTAAACAGCCCCAAGTTTCTGTCTGTCTCCATAAGACTTCCTTATACAGAGTCCTTAAGAGGTGTAACAATTCATCTTCACATTGAATTTTAGAAACATGCAGTCCATTAGGACATTCAGAAAGGACACAACACCACTTGTTCTCAGAGAACTACACAGAAAAGGTGATGGTGTAGCCACGTTATATTTAAACTTAAATATCAGTTCGTAATTTACCAGGTTACATTTTTGAGTTACCAGAAATTACACAAGTATCATTTAAATGTATATCAGTTAAGGCTACTATCAGTATCTTGAGAGGTGGTTTTATTATACATCTAAGTATCATAAATATCCCATAATTATTTTATTTCCTTTTTTTTTTTTTTTTTTTACAAAAAAACAGCATTTAGTGAAATGTTTTAGTACTTTGATTTCTGCTGATTGCAATGATGAAATCACAAGCAAAACTATAAAGCTGCTAAAACACAGAACTAATTCCCTAGACATCTCACAGATGATGCCAAATGAGCTACATCCTCTGTGAAGCATTAAGTTTCTAATTAAAGGAGATTAAATCCTCCTGTGTCATATCACAGTGGCAACACTGAAAGCAATAATCTCTACTGTGTATCTTCCCAGAGGATCTTCCACGTATCTAAAGATCTGATGTCTATGATCATTGAATAATGATTTACATTTCAAGAGTCCCTTGAAAGTGGTTCTCAAATTCTTTATGTGAAGAAGGGTCCTAATAGCTCCTACTGGGTTCTTCCATCAGAGAAAGCAAGCAAAAAGGAAAGAATGTGGTCATGACATATAAAGTCAGCAAGCATTTATATAAACAGGAATTCCCACCAGGGAAAGATTGCGGAGCCCTAGAAGGATGCCTGTAAGAATCACATAGCTGTACAGATACTGAATCATGAAGCCCTGAGTTAGAAAATTTGAAAGTGTCTAAAATAAAGCTCTGTTCTTATGTCATTGGGAAAGAAACCCCAAAACAATAAAACAAGTAAAAAACACCACCCCACCCAAAAAAAAAGTCCCAAACAACACACACAAAAAACCCCAAACAAAAACCCAACCAACAATAGAAAACAAAACAAAATGCTCTCCTCTCCCCCCCCAAAAAAAACCCAAAACCAACTCATGAGACAGAAATTAGGCACTTCCTCCAAAAGTCTCTTGCACTTTCCATTTAATTTGACTCTAATTTGACATTTACTTTAATATGGCTGTGGGCATGTGGTTGACTAATCTTTCAAGTATTCTGAAGAATTCTGAGCTGTATACCTCAAGTATGAAAATATTTATACACAGTGTAAATTCCCGTGTTTTATTTCCATCCTGAAAGGGATGTGACCCACTTCACAGAACACAAACTGTAGGCTTGGGGGCCATTACCAAATCAGAAGGGAGAAAGATCCTTTCCTGTAAAATTTCATGTAGATAAGATCCTTTAAAGCTTCAAGCAACACAGGACTTTGAATAGCACTGAAAGATTCAGCATAAGATATTTTCTCTGAGACAGGCTTAAAGCAGAAATGTTTTCTGAAGTCATAATCATCTAATAGTGTATCATTTGAATTTGCCTCTTTTCACCTGATGCCACCTTCCCTCCCTGTTCATTTCCACATATGTTTCTCAATCAGACAAGGTTCTTCAGCAGATTATAAAGTTTATATATGACTTTGCTTAGTTTCCTTCCTAAGACACCTAGGAGTTTAGACTGTGAAAATAAGGTGAAGTCCTGAGAATGAGGGAGAGACTCAGCTGTTTGTCACCAGGTTAAACACTAAGTTAGGTTAAGAGACTTCAGTTGGAGGAAGGCACACAAAAAGGCATCAAATAATCTGCCCTTGCTTTTGCTTTTCAGACACTGTTTCTCTCCATTAAGACAGAATGAAAATCATCTATATAACAGCCCTCCCAAAATCATGTCTTTGTGAGTCCTTTGAGCCATACTGTTCCAGAGATGAGATGAATTTCACATGAGCTGCCCCAGCACTGCTACCCAAACTGATGAATGGAAATGTAAGTAAACAGTAGCACCAGAAACACCTCTGCACCAAACAAACATATACTGGAACTGCCATTGCAGGTGACATAAAATAGCAGCAAAATAATTTGAAGTTGGGAGGTGTGATATAGAAATACTTGCATAAGATTCTCTCTGAAACACAGCCATGTTCAATCAGATACAAATCCTGCAAGAAAAGAAGCTTGTAAGACTCCTCCATTGTTCTTGCACACCTAACAAGCACAATCTGATGTCATCTTATTTTAAAAAGTTTGCTTGCTCAGGCACTTTCTCATGTTCAATTAGTATATTCAATAATTCCATCTCTTAACTCAGCAGATGCAGTGTATGACTTATTACATTCTTTTACAATACTGGTAAACAAACCCTTTGCCTGAATTTTTTTTCCCCTGTGTAGCTCACAGGAGCTATTACAATATTCCATACCCCATCTTTTGCCAGGCTTCCTTATTGCTTAATGTAAAACCTTCTCCTTTGTTAGTCTAAGCATGT
Source organism: Semnornis frantzii (assembly GCA_013399775.1). Lineage (NCBI taxonomy): Eukaryota > Metazoa > Chordata > Aves > Piciformes > Ramphastidae > Semnornis > Semnornis frantzii. The sequence goes on along the minus strand of VWYK01062325.1, from coordinate 1,400 downwards.
TTTTATATTTCTTCTTTGTATACAAAGATTTTATAGCTTTCTCATTTACCAGGTGTCTGTCTTATTTAATTCTCTAACCTAGCATCCTAGTGATTTTGTAGGAATGTCCTCTGGTTTTTTTTGTTGTTTTTTTTTTTTTCTTTTCTTCTTTTTTTGGTTCTATATTTACTAGAAAATAATTCTCTGAAGAGGTCAAAACTACAACTGATCTGTTTCATCTTGAAATTTTGCCCTGATGTTTGATACTGAACTAGCTCTAAATCATATGAGCAGGCAGCTCAGATCCATTTGGTGAAGGGTGATCTGCTTGCACACACAGGCCCACTCTCACAAATATTTTTATCCTGCACCATCAAGGCCTTTTGTTGTTTATAAAAGTTAACCTTTACTTGGCCTGCACAGCAAAACAAGATTGGGAATTTTCTAAGCCTGTTCCCATTACTGCAAGCACTTTCAATTAAGCAAGCAGAAGTTGTCCCAGAAACAAACCACCTTGCACAACACAGTAGTCAAAAACCCAGGCAATTAGATACTTGTTTTTAAAGCAAATTCTCAGTCTTAACAGCAACAGAAACACCAAGCTTGCAAACTGAAACTACCTAGTAACCTTCTGATATGGTTTGAGGAGAATGTCTACCTTGCTCTTGAATTCTGAAGCAAGTTAAATATTTAAGTACTGGTTTTAAAATGTTTTCAAAACACACGAATCAGACTAAATGCAGTTGGAAACATTGCTGCCAGTGTTCTGCTATACTTTGCCTAATTCAGCCCAAATACACTAATCTTATTACAGTAGCAGTTTGTAAAAGTTTTCTTGGCAGAAATCTCTTGACTCAAGGCATCACAAATGTCACAAATCTGAAAACAACCAAACCAAAAACCAACCACCCACACAACAAAAAACCAACCAAAACAAATCAAACCACTATAGTGGTAGACCCACTAACATGGAAAACTAGCATGAAGGTGAGAAGTTCAATGTGTGAGCTCTTACTGTTTATTCTCTCCACCCATCTCAAAACATTCACAAACTGTTAGCTAAATCCTGCTCCTGAAGTCGCAGCTGCTATCATCTATGAAATCTGCTAACAGCAAAGTTTTATTAGCACCTACAGAAAATGTATGACCAAAAGTAACAAACAAAGTTTTTTCCACATCCATAGAATTAATTCCATTTTCAGAGAATCACACAGAATGTTAGGGGTTGAAAGGGACCTTGAAAGCTCATCCAGTCCAATCCCTCTGCCAGAGCAGGATCACCTAGACCAGATCACACAGGAATGCATCCAGGCAGGCTTTGAGTATCTTCAGAAATGGAGACTCCGCAACATCCCTGGGCAGCCTGTTCCAGTGTTCCATTATCCTCACAGTGAAAACATTCCTTCTTGTGTTTACATGGA
>VWYK01062324.1:5059-15592 GCA_013399775.1 Semnornis frantzii | reverse complement strand
CCAAGCCTGCAGCACTGCATGGGTCAGGAGCAGCCCATCAGCTGCTGGATCAGCATCCCAAAACCAAAAGGGAATTGAGGAAGCAGCAGCTTGAGCATCATTTTTTCCTCCATGCTGCTCTCAGAAGCCTCCCTGTTGGCATGCAGCTTACTCCAGACACACACTGGATCTGCACAGACATTCCTCAGCCACGGGAGAGATGCTTTCAGCCCAAGAACCACAGCAGGAGGGAAGGAGGCCAGGGAGAAGCTGTGCCTCAGCCACTGCTAGAATGCTGCAGCCTCCAGAAAAAGCTGCAGTCAACACTAATTTTTTTTTCTTTTTTTGTTAGGAGACTGAGTGCTAAAAGAGGAACTGCTGAGGGACATGCGGTTGGAAAGGCCTGAATGGGTGTGGGGGGAACTGCTTTTATTTTGGCAAAAATCCTTCTCCTCCTCCTCCTCCTCCTCCTCCTCACAAATCTCTCTGCAGAAGGACTTTATGCACTGTGAGGATCTGCCTTTGCATACTAGAATCATGGCTTGGGTTGGAAGGGATCTTAAAGATTATCCAGTTCCAACCCCCCTTGCTGCTGCCAGGGACACCTCCCACTAGATCAGGTTGCTCAAAGCCTCATCCAATCTGGCCTTGAGCACCTCCAGCCCCTCCCAGGGCTCTCCCAAGAGCAGGATCCAGGGTGCCACTTTCTCCTGGGAGCTTAGGTTTTGTTAGTCACCTCTCCCATCACCGACCATCACGGTCAAGGTTCAAAGCACCAGGGCAGCATCAGTACCACCAAGTACTTCACCCAGCCAGGGCTTTCTCCCTCCTGGGACCAAGTCAGGCGGGTGTTGGTCTCTTCTCCCAAGTAACTACTGATAGGACAAGAGGAAATGGCCTCAAGTTGCCCCAGGAGTGGTTTAGGTTGGCTGTGAGGAGCTGTTTTTTTTTCACTGAAAGGGTTATCAGGCACTGGAACAGGCTGTGGAAAGAGGTGGAGGAATCCCCATCCCTGGAGGTGTTTGAAAGCTGTGTAAAGGTGGTGCCTGGGGATATGGCTAAATGCTGGACTTGGTAGGGTAGGGATAATGGCTGGACTCAGTGATCTCAAAGGTAATTTCTAATCCCAATGATTCTGTGGTTCTAAGCTCAGTCACTCCATGTCTCAACAGTCCCAAGACCACCACAGCTTTTGGCACCCACAGGCTGGCCACACACCACTGTCACTGCTCACAGTGTTTGCCACAAACAGGGTGAGCCCAGCACTATCCTCTGGGTGTCATTGGAGCAGGTTCAGCTGCTCAGCACAGGCACAGCTGAGAGCAGAAGTGGGGCTGAGCCACCAGCCTCCTCCCACTTTGGACCAGGAGTGGAGCTGAGACCCCAGCCTCCGCCACCCTGACCTGGCACAGGCCTTTAGTGCTGGCAGCTTCAGGCCAGAGCAGTGCTGAGCCCATCAGTCATCCCTGGTGCTGCACTGGCATTTGCATAATTTCAATTATGCCTCCAAAATGGGGAGCAGGCTTTGACAATAGCCCTGCAGTACCTTGAAACATCAACAGAAGATGGAGAAGATGAGGCAATCCAGGGGGCTGACATTGAAACCAATGGAAATAAACCTTTGAGGAACAAAGACTCTCCCTACAGCACTGCTTTGTCTCTCTGCCTTGTATCCATCACCCTCCTGCCTCCACCACCCTCCACACAGCCCCCATCCTCTCCCTCACACCCCAGAAACATCACAACTAGAATCATAGAATGTCAGGGGCTGGATGGGACCTCAAAAGATCATCTAGTCCAACACACCCCCCTGCCAGAGCAGGATCACCAACTACAACAGCTTCTGCCTTTTGCCAACTTCTCCTACATTCATAGAATCACAGGGTAGTTTGGGTTGGAAGTGACCTTTAAAGGTCATCTAGACCAACCTCCCCCGCCCTGCAGTCAGCAAGGACATCCCCAACTAGATCAGGTTGCTCAGAGCCCCATCAAGCCTGACCATGAATGTCTCTAGGGATGGGGGCCTCCGCAACCTCCTTGGTCAACCCATTCTGGTGTTCCATCATCCTCATAAAATCATATAATCAAGCAGGTTGGAAGAGACCTCCAAGCTCACCCAGCCCAACCTAGTACCCAGCCCTACCCAATCAACCAGACCATGGCACTAAGTGCACCCATCCAGGCTTGGCTTCAACACCTCCAGGGATGGGGACTCCACCACCTCCGTGGGCAGCCCATTCCAATGGCAATCACTCTCTCTGTGAAGAACATAGTGAAGAACTTTTTCTTTAATGCCCACATTGAGAGGCAAAACTTAACCAGGGCTGATGGAGCCAGCTATGTGTGTGTCCCCTCCCCCCCTCCCACCCCATATCTGCCATCAGGGTGTTGAGACATCACTGCCTAACAAGGAGGGTGCAACAGGGATATTTACTGTTCATTAGTCACCTCACCCTCCCTATCTGTCATCTGCAAGTGCTTCAGCTTGAACTGCAGGTTTGGGAGCAAGCTGGTTTATACCCACCCAGGTGTCCTGGAGTGTTTCTCAGTGCCACGGTGCACATTTTTGGCAACCTGGAGATGTTGGAGACATGGGAGAGATGAAGAACATCCATGGATCCAATGCCTTAAACAGCACCTGGAGAAGAGAAGACTGAGAGGGGATTTAAGAAATGTTTCTAAATAGCTGAGGGCTGGGGGTCAGGAGGAGGGGGTCAGGCTTTGCTCATTTGCTCCCTATGATAGGACAAGCAGCAATGGATGGAAGCTGCAGCACAGGAGGTTCCACCTCAACATGTGGAGGCTGTGTGGTGGGTGAGAGCTCAGGAGCAAAGCCTGCTCACAGCAACCAGCAGCAAAACATTCCAGATCTTGGGCACTGAGCGTTCCGAGCGAGGAGGAAGCTGCGAGTTTCCGATGAGACACGTCGAGCCGTACGAGCCTCCAGTGCTAAGAAGCTCTGTTTTATTTTCTGTGGGCCCAAAAAGCAGCCCAGCTGCTGAATAATGCGTCAGGCTGCCAAGGAGCTGACACACGGCAGGCAGAACGAGTTAATCCGCAGCTCCCAAGCGCTCGGGAGCCAGCACTCCTTCGGCGGCAACGTGAGGAACCAGTTTCACTACCTGCAGTCCTTCCGGGAGGACTGGGAGCTGCTGGAGTGTGTGAAATAGGGGAAGGAGAAGCTGTGGAGCACCTTCTTCCCCTTGGTGTAGTTGGGATGGGGGAGGGGGGGGCACCACCATGGTGAAGAGGAAACCATGAGCAAAAGGAAGTCTAGCATTGGAGCAAGGGGCTTTCAGGGTATGACTTGGTGGCCTTGCAGGACCACAGGATGCCAGCAGTTGGAAGGGACCCAAAGAGATCATCCAGTCCAACCCCCCCTGTCACAGCAGGACCAGACAATCTAGCTCAGGGCACACAGGAACACATCCAGACAGCCCCTGAAAGGCTCCAGACAAGGAGACTCCACAACCTCTCTGGGCAGCCGGTGCCAGGGCTCTGGGAGCCTTCCAGCAAAGAAGTTGCCCCTTGTGTTGAGCTGCAACCTCCTGTGCTGCAGCTTCCATCCATTGCTCCTTGTCCTATCCCAGGCAGCAAGTGAGCAGAGCCTGTCCCCACTCCCCCCACCTCGACCCCCAGCCCTCAGGTATTTATAAACATTTATTAGATCTCCTCTCAGTCTTCTCTTCTCCAGACTAAGCAGCCCCAGGTCCCTCAGCCTCTCCTCATCAGGCATGTGCCTTAGTCGAAGGAAATCCGTGTGCAGCTTTAAACAAGGTGAAAAGCTGTAGATCACCCTTGTGGGGAGATGCATCCCTCCTGCTTCTCTCTAGTATCAGCTGACAGCACAAGAAGAAATACCCTCAAATTGTGCCAGGGGAAGTTTAGGTTGGATATTAGGAAAGATTTCTTTCCAGCAAGAGTGGTCAGGAATTGGAACAGGCTGCCCAGGGAGGTGGTGGAGTCACCATTCCTGGAGGTGTTCCAGAAACATCTGGACATAGCACTTTGGGCCATGGCAGGGTTAGATCAGTGGTTGGGCTTGGTGATCTTAGAGGTCTTGTTGCCCAAAACAATTCTAATTCATAAACATCTATAACATCATAAAAATTCTAATTCATAAATCATCAATAAGATCCATGGAAGCAATATTTGGGAAGGTTTGGTGATCTGTTTGAGGGGAGGCTCCTACCAAGAGGAAAATGCAGAAGATCATTTCTTTATTGGGTATCAACCAAACAGGTAAGGCAGGAGCTGAGATCCTGAGATTGCAGCTGCAGTGCTGCAGGCAGGATGACTTAAGGGAGAACATACACTACCCTGATCCAAAATATTCCCATCCCTTCCTTAGGAACACCAGAAAGCTGCAGCACAGTGGCCAGAAGCAGGCCTAAGGCAAAAAAAAAAAAAAAAGGAAAAAAAAAAAACGGTGCCTTTGAAGCTGCAGGAGGAGCCCAGGAGCATCACCACTGCCCAGGTGTCCCAGCCCAGCTGATAGTGACCCTGGCTTGCACACACCACATACTCAAGATGCTTGAAGGCAAGGGCTGGAGAGCTTTGAATTCATTAACTAGTCCAAGGTTGTAAGATGAGCCAGCCAGAACGAGATCCAGGGGCAGCTCCCTGGCAGCCATTCAACATCCTCCACAATGCAGTGCCCAATGCCAACAACTTAGGGGGTTTGCTGCCTTGCTGAACTTGGCTCCTCTTCCAGCTTGGCCAGGTGCTGGGGAGCTTTGTCCTGGAGCTTTGTATTAGGCAGGAAGAAGTGGTGGAGCAAATCAACAGAACCTGTCCTGCTGCTGCCCCTCACCTCCCCTTGAAATGCTTTTATCTTCAGTGCTGACATGCAAATTAGCCTGCTGCAGGGTAGAGAGGCCAAAACAGCCCTGTAGAAGATGAGTATCCTGGGGTGCCTTAAGAGCATGGCCAGCAGGTCAAGGGAGATTCTCCTCCCCCTCTACTCTGCCCTGGTGAGATCATTCTCCACTTCTGGGGACCCCCAGTTCAAGAGGGATAGGAATATACTAGACAGTGTCCAACAGAGGCTACAAGGATGTTGTAGGGGGCTGGAGCATTTGTCTTGTGAGGAAAGGCTGAGAGACCTGGGCCTGTTTAGTCTGGAGAAGAGAAGATTGAGGGTGGATCTCCTCACAAACACCAGAAGAGTGAGTATGAAGAAGAAGGAGCCAGTCCCTTTACAGTGGTGCCCAAGGGACAATGGGCACAAACAGTTGAACCTGCTTTAGCAGGGGGCTTGGACTTGATGATCTGCAGAGGTCCCTTCCAACCCTTTCCATTCCATGGTGTAGGATGTAACCTGAACACTCCAACATGATGCAGTCTGAACAGCCAGCATTGCTCTGGCAGGAAAGGCAGTGCCAAATCCCATTCCATGGTGTAGGATGTATCCTGAACACTCCAACACGATGCAGTTTGAACAGCCAGCATTGCTCTGGCAGGAAAGGCAGTGCCAAATCACTGCTGTGCTTGCAAGAGCTCACTGGGAGCCAGGTTGGGTTACAGTCAGGGCAGCAGATTGAAAGCCACGAGTATGTGGTAGGAAAAGCTTCCTGGAGAGCTGGGTCAGTTCCAGACTAATCCATCCCCCATGGGGAAAGGGCTTTCTGGTAGATGTTAAGCTCATGGGATGGCTGCAGGAGTGTTCCTCACTCTGCTGGAAGTTAACTACCACGAGGTTAGTGCCCACTCCCCAACAGGCCTGTCTTGAAAAAGGAAATGCAATCTCCTCAGGGCAAGACCAGCAAATATTAACAGCATGAGAACTGTGTGACCACACGTTCCACAAGCTCAAAGTGCAAAGTCTCCTCCTGAGATCATGTGCCAAGCAAACGTGACTTCTGAGCCTGAAGCTGACAGCACCAAATGTTGGGCTCAGTGTCACAGATTCATACAATGGCCTAGGTTGGAAGGCAACTTAGAGATCATCTGCTCCAAACTCCCTGCCATGGGCAGGAATGCCTCTCAACTAGAGGGTTGCTCAAAGTCTCATCCAACCTGGCCTTGAATACCTCCAGGGAGATGGCATTGACAACCTCTCTGGGCAACCTAGTCCAGAGCCTCACCACCTTCACACTGAAAAACTTCTTCCTCAGATCCAGTCTGAACCTACTCTCCCTCAGCTTAATGCCATCCTCTTGTCCTGTTGCCACATCTTTATGAAAAGTCCCACTCCAGCTTTCCTGGAGGCTCTCTTCACATAAGGCAGTAAGGTCCCCCCCAGAGTCTTCTCTTTTCCAGGCTGAGATTCATAGAATGGTTTGAGTTGGAAGGGACCTTGCAGATCATCTAGTTCCAACCCCACTGCCACAGACAGGGACACCTCCTGCTAGACCACATTGCCCCAGCCTGAAGCCTTACTCCAGTTCTGCAAACTCATGCAGATCCCACTCTCTATCTAACCAGTTTGTTCTTCAAGTACCAGCTTCTAATGAACACCAGAGGTGTTCAGAGCTGTCAGCCCTGGGTGCTTTCTTCCTCTCCATCTCAAGTAGCTGGAGGTTGGCCACTTGCTGCTTTCCCCATGATGTGCCTCTGACGGACCCTCGTAGGCTCAGGGACAAGCTGCAGCTCAAGCACACAAAGATCAGTACAACCTCCTCAAACAGTCCCTGTTAAAATGCTCCTCCTTGCTACTGGTCTGCCAGGCAGCCCACCCCACACTCTCCTGTGAGTGCAGAGGTTGAGGGATGGTGTGGGACAGCTGAGCACAGTGCGAGATGCCTCAGGGTTTTTCTTTTCCCTCCCCAAACATGAATTCACTGCTAAAAAGCAGCCAAGCAGTTGGCAAGCAGTACAGCACTTTCCACAAGTTTTCACCTCCTTCAATGATGAGAGAGAAAAGCCTCCCCTCCTCTTCTGCTCCACCAGAAAGGAACCTCAGGGTGAAGCCAGCACCTGGCCCAGGCAGCATCACTCCTGTTCTGTTTCAAAGAAGGAATCCATTCTAGGCACAGACACAGAAATTAGCTCAGGAGTTCAGCCTGTTGTCAACACCTCAGCTTCCTCTCTCCTCTACTTAACCACTGGGAGAGTGTTTCACCAACTCTGAAGGGCAGTTGAGGCACTAGAGGGTACTACACTGGAGCCAGGAGCTGCTGGTGCTGCTTGCACCTTGAGGTTGTGCTCAGCTGAACACTCCTGATGCAAATAATGTTTTATGAGTTACCAGTTTTGAAATGTTATCAGTTTCCAAGCATCATCAACACAGGAAAGCTGGAGAGGGTCTTATTATAGGGCCCTGTGGTGACAGGACAAGGGGCAATGGCTTGAAACTGGAGCAGGGTGGATTTAGATTGGACATTAGGAAGGAGTTGTTCACTATGAGAGTGGTGAGACAATGGAACAGGTTGCCCAGATAAGTTGTGAACACACCATCCCTGGAAGAATTTAAGCCCAAGCTGGATGATGCTTGGAGCAACCTGGTCTAGTGGGAAGTGACCCTGCCCATGGCATGGAGGTTGGAACGAAATGATCTTGAAGGTCCCTTCCAACATAAAGCATTCTATGATTCTATGCCATCCTAAAAGACACAGCTAAAGAAATCAGCCACGGAGGAGAAAAGTGCATCTTCAGGAAAGCAAAACAGTTCTCTGCAGGCAAAGCGAGGGCCTGGGCCTGTTAAACCACGGAGAGACTCTGAGGCTGGAGAAGTCAGCAGATGACTCACATCCTTACCAAGTTTTTTTTTTTGGGGGGTTGTTTTTTTTTTTTTTTTTTTTGAGCTGAGTGAGACCTGTTCTTGAGCAAGAGAAGAACAATGTCCTGAGCAAGACACCACATACCCAGGTCACTGCCTGTAAAAAGCCACCTCTCACACCAGCTCTGGGTGCGTTTTGGGGACGCTGCCCTGGCTGCTGAGCACCACAGGGCTCTGACTCACCCACTTCACCCCTGCAGAACTCTCCTCCATCCTCCTGCTTTTGAAAGCCAGGCAGATTGTGGTGCTCAGGTCATCCACCTCGGCCTCAAGTTCTGAGAGGGTAATTCTGAAACACAGACTTGAGCAGCCTTAGTGCTCCAGTTGGCCTCAGGACGTCAGAAGAGGGACAGAATTAGCACGTTGAGATGCCATGGACTCACCAAGGATGATGCTTCCCCTACCCAAGGCAAAGGCAAAGCTTTTATTTTCCAGAAAGCACCAAAGCTGAGGGGATTTCAGATTCCTTAGCCCATCAGGCTGGACAGATATTAGAAACAAACCCAAGATAAAAAGCACAACCATGTCTTAGTGGGAAGTCCAAGTCATGGTGCCCACACCACGGCTACTTCCACACTGCCAGAGCAAGTTCTCATCTCACAGCAGTTGCTTCTTCCATCCCCCAGTTCCCAAAGCAAATTGTCCACTCCCAACAATCGTTTCTCCCATTCCCAGAGCAAATTCTCCACTCCCAGGAGTTGCTTTTTCCACTCCCAGCTCCCAAAGCAAGTTCTCCACTCCCAGCAGTTGCTTGTCCTGTTCCCAGTAAAACACCACCCAGGTTCATCATTGAAGCAAGCAGCTATCACAAGCTAATTTTGATGATGGATTTTAACCAGGAGACATTCCTTTGGTAATACTATGGCACTAAGCAGGGTTAATTTCCAATTATTGATGGCAGAGACATTTTTCCCAACCCTATCCATGAGGGTCATGGCCCTGTGACTGGGAAACAAAAAAACCAAAAAAGCCTTGCTGAGGTGTGAGTCACTGGAAGGGTGTTGTGGGGAGTCATGCTAACTGCTGCTGTAACAAAGGTCTGATTGAAAACGAGAAGGTGCTGACATTTGGAGACATGACTAAGTGCTCCAGTGAAAGAGATGTGAGTTTACTCTGCTGGAACCTTGTCTCCAAACTCCCAAGTCGTTTAATTAAGGCAGAGTTAAGTTCATTTACACAGCCACACCCTTAACTGACATTCAGGTAGACAGAACCCAACCTCAACACCCTGGTAGAGAAAAAGCTTTGAGGAGGATTGCAGCCACCCCAGCAGCCAGGCTCAGCAAAGGTTCCCTGGTGATTCCCAAAAGCTTTTGCAACCAGGAAAGACACAGTTCCTTGTCTCCTGGCCTCACACCTGCAGTTGTGGGTGCTGGAAGCCATCTCAAACCTCTGCTGGCTGCTCATTCGAGTGGCTGCTGGCAGTTTGAGGTGGCTCCCAGCCCAGTAGCTTTTGCTGCAGTAACCCCACCACTGGGGTCCTGCTGCACCAACTCAAGTCCTCTCACCAGACTGGCTTGTCTCCTATTCAGAGACCTCCCAACTCACATCTGTCACTCCACAAGCACACTCCTATTCACTCAGCTACTCTTTTGTCCAGCCTCAACTTCCCTTTCCAACCCAAGTCCTCACTCAGCCACAGTCCCTCCCTCTCCTCTCACCTCCCCTGGGTTACTTGGGGTTGCCAATAAAGTTTGGCCAAAGACTCTGAACTGCAAATGAGAGCATTAAAGCAGCACCACTGATAAAATTAGTAGTTAATCTACATCTGGGAGGAGATAGGCTTTTGAATCTGAGACACAGAACAGAGCCCTCTGCGTTGGCAGGACACTTCTACTCCAGCACCATATTGTCCCTTCCTGCTTCTCTCAGAATTAAATATAAGTAAGATACCAGGAGAGAGCTCTGCTGTATAATTGCTTTATTTTCTGCTTATTAGTTCTTTACCGACACTACAGCCATATTGAGAACATAAAAATTAAAAAAAAACCAAAAACCAAAAATCCTGTTTACCTTTTAGTTAGGGAGATCACAGTCTACAAACTCATTCACTTATCAGACACGAATTAACGCCATTCAGAACTTACTCCATAGATTCACATGAACACAAAAATCGATGCGCTTTTAAAACCTCCAAATTCAAAGTTTCCAAATCGTAGGATTTCTCACAGAATTTGCCACTTGCTCCTACAGGCTCTGCTTGGTTGCCTGGTGGCCACTATTTCACTGGTGAGCTTCAGCTACAACCTAGAAAGGATGTGTTGAAAGTGAAACCTTGGTCTGTGGTTCAGCGGCGATGGCCGTTTATTTTTGACGTCTCCATCACGTTTCAGTAACTTTTTTCCTCTCCCTCCCCCAACTCAAAAGAAAAAAAATAAATTTAAAAAATAACAACTCAGAAGCATAAACCAGTTTCCTTTCACCTACAAAAAAAAAAAAAAATGGAATAACAAAGTCACTAATGGAATACAAAACTGTGGATTCAACTTAACGTAAAGCCTAGAGGAGGAATTCTGCCCCAGTGCTTGGAAACATCATAAATCAACTCAGACACCAAAAAAAAAAATGATTGAAGTTTCATGTTGACTGAGAATAGATTTAAGAAAGTTCAAGAACCATTAATAGAGCTTCAAGTTTTCCAGTTTAGGCATTTACTTTGTGCTTGGCTGCTTTATTTATGCTCCAGAAGAAAACAGTCACCAGATTCTTGTATTTTTAGTCTTTTTACCACCACGCTATTTGTTAAGTTACATTGAACAGCAAAAAAAAAAAACAAACCCAAAAAAAACAAACAACAAAAAAAAAACCAACAAAAAAACCCCAACACCAAATAC
>VWYK01062321.1:65618-130448 GCA_013399775.1 Semnornis frantzii | reverse complement strand
TTAACTCACTCTCTATTTTTTCCTCTCATGTTTTTTTTCCCCATTTTCCCTCTGCTCTGGTCCATTACCAAGAGTTTTCACTGGCTCTAATAAACAAAACTCATCAGCCACTTGGTCTGTCGGTTTGCTTTAATTTACTCCAGGGGAATTTTTGAATCTTAGCACAGCCTTTCCCATGCCCAGAATTGGCTTGGGACACACTGTCATGACATTCTGCTTAACCTCTGAGCCTTTCCTTATATTTTTTCTCCTTCCAGCTGAGAAGGGGAGTACAATGGACACCTGGGATCTAGCTAGGACCAACCCATCAAATACAGAACCTGATAAACATTGTGAAGACATCAACATTCTTGTCATGTTGGTTGTTTTCTGGCATTTAGTGATGTTACCTTTTTTATGGTGTAGTACTTTAAAAAGTGGTACTGTGTAAGTTTGCTGATTTTATTACTAGAAATGTGCTGAGAGGACTTTTTGAAAAGACACAGTTCGGAAAACATGGTTTAAGTCACTTGTCCTAGGTGTGACAATCCAATGGTGGATAATTTGGCAAAAGTTAAACTTCTTTTGTCAACTTAGTATTACCATCGTGCAGTCCCCTTTTGTGTTCATGGTGAGCTGTCTTACAAACATCGATTCTCCTTTCCCTGCTCAGCTCCTGGGGATGGGAGGGTCTAGTTTCCTGCCACCTTCTGTTCTCTAACTAGCTTCTTCTCAAAGTCTATTAAGGATGGAGCATTAGGGGTTGGTTTAGAGGTAATTTCTTACACCAACCATACGTGTAGGAGGCTTTCCAATTTTTGGTCTGGGATCCTGTCCGTTAGGGAGTGCACTTCTGAAGCCCTAGCCACCACAATCCCTGTCAGGTTAGGGGCCTCTCCAGAAACTGCCACAGTGTTGGCCCAAGTCCTGCTTCTTCCTGACTGGTGGTCGCCTTCTGTTAACCTGCTCTGCAGGTCCTACGGCCCTAATTTCTGTTCTTTGGGACAGACTACCCAGGGGCCATATTTTCTCCCGAAATTAATTGGGAGGCGATTAATGCTTTCACCTCTGAAGGCTTTCACCTCTGTATCTGCCTCCCTCAAAGTTGATTCCTTAATGCCTCCTTTAAGATTGCATTTCGGTCCCTTTCTTCCTTTAACGATTGTTTGTTCTCTAATTGCTCCTGCAGCGTCCTTATCACTAATTGATTGCTTTCCAATTGTCCCTGCAATGTCTTTATCACCTTTTGCAGGGAGTCTATCACAGCATCGGTTTGACAAAGCCTTTGTTCTCTTCTCTTTCATTGCTGCTATCGACCCGTCTCCCGCACAAATAGCTTTTCCTTTCCTTTTGACCCCAGCTCTGTGACACCTGTATCCTATCCACCGCGGGGGGCCGATCTGTAAGGGGCGTGCCACGCGAGCGGGCGGCGGGCAGGAGCGGGCGGCGGGCAGGAGCGGGCGCGGGCGGCGGGGTCCTGCTCAGCAACCAGTTCCCTCGCAAGCGGCTCCCTGACGGTTGACTCCCTAACAGCGGCTACTCCAGCAGCGGCTCGTACTCCAGCAGCTGATCCCCTAGCAGGGGCAACCTAGCAGCAGTTCCCTCGGAAGCGATTACCCCTGTAAGTGAACCCTAAGCCCGCCATCCTGTGACGTCTTTTGTAATTTCACCTTGCTGCTAAAAGTAGCCACCCGCCGCGACTAGGCAGCAGAGTAGATGCCCGATGGATTTCCAGGGCTCTAAAATCTCCTTCTGGTGACTGTCGCCAGGGAGCCTGCCAGATCCCAAAGCCCCTGGGTCCACCCCAGGGAGCCAAGTCCAAGCTCTCCTGTCTCCAACGATTCTCCCAACAACGCTGAGCCACATCTATGATAATTTACGGTCTCTTACATTGGGTTCACATGAGCCTGTTCTCACTCCACCTCTCTCCCAAAACAGATGAGAAGGGAAGTAACACCAAAAAACCTCTGGGTTGAGATAAAGAGTTTTACTGGAGATGATACAACACACAATTACCTTACCCTGTTTGCAGAAAACTCCAACAAAACGCAGAAGCCAGCAGAAGCCAGCAACCTCCTCGCACACCCTCAACCTGCAGCCTGCCCGTCAGAAAAGACCAACTCCCCAAAACTGGAAACCAAAAGCAGCCACCACGACAGGAAACCTCTCACATTACAATCTGAACTTCTAGCCCTACGGTACTTTGCTGCAGCCTGCACTTTGATTTTGAACTGGCATGACAGCAACATGATTGATATCATCATCAGATTTAGCTCAACCCATGACACTACTTCAAAACTGTTTCTTGGTGGTCTGTCCTGCGCTCATGTAGGCTGACAATTGGGCAGTTTAAGCTAAAGCAAGCAACTGTATCAGGGAGCAAGCACCTTGGGATGGAGATCTGAGCAAATTTTCTGGAATGTGTTCTAATCCTAGGAATAGTAAGGGCAGTGGGAGGAATTGAGAAGTGGAAAATCTCAAAATGAGTTGAGGCTTTTTGTTCTGTACTTCCTACAGTCTCTGGGGGTTTTCAAATGCCCGCAGTGTACTCTGGTGGATAGCCTGTGAAAGCATGCAGGTGGTCAGCGTTGGTTTGTGCTTAGGGAATGTCCAACTTCATCTAACAGCTAGTAATGAGTCTCCAGAGAAGCCAGTGGAGTTTGTGATGATGTTGACTTATTTATCATACCTTTGCATCACTTAATGTACATGGACTTTGAACAGGCTTTACAGTGTATTTGAAACAAACCAAAACACTGCCCACTTGTTTTTTATGTAAGAGAGGGCCTAGTAATATCTGTCACAACACTGAAAAACAAACAAAAACCCACCAAAGACCCCAACCCCTTAAAAGCTCAATCTTCTGTGTACTTTTAACCCTGATCGCTGTCGGATGCTACCAAACCAAGAGCGTGACATTGCCACTCTGCTACTGCAGCAGGACAAACTAGAGAGCAGGCTGTGCTACCTGGTTCTGGGGTGGAAGAAGGGAGGTTGTGTACTCCCTGGAAAATTATGTCCTTACTTTGTGCACTGGTGAACAGTAAGATGTTTGATGTTATTGTAATTTGGACCACTTTCAGACTGCCACACAGTTATTCTAGTCACGCAATGGGTGGGGTGTGTTGAAAGCCTCCAGGCAGGGGTAAGCCTCAATAGTTCAGGTGAGTGAGAGATGGGAAAGGAGACGGCCCTTAAAATAGCGATCGAAGCCACATGTGTTACTGCAAACTAGCAGAATATGAGTATGAGTGACATTTAGATATGCTGCAGCCCGTGGGACAGGGAGAGGAAGGGATCCTGTGAAGCAAAGGAGTGACCTGGGGAGGTGGGGTAGGGTGAGAACAGGAATGTTCTGGCATAGCTTGGTATATGATGCCTGAGGCACTGTATGCTTTTGTTCAGAAGTGTTTGTTGCCGTGTTCTCGAGGAGATTATGCAAAGCCGTTGATCTGAAATATTAGATGTAAACCACACAAAATAGCAAGCCAATCTCGTTTTTAACTTCCAATTAAAGTCATTCATAGGTTGACAGCTTTGCAGTGAGTGATCTGCCGCCCTTTTATCCAGATTTGTCTTGTACAAACTAGCATTGTTACAGACTCTGAGTCATCTCTTAAGGCAGGGTCAAGCCTTTGGAGTGTAAATATTTCTTTAAAAACACCAAAGAGCAACTGCCACTCATTATCTCTAATCAACTCTCACTTTAAGGGAGACACAAGCTGTTTCAAGTTCAAAGGAGCAGTGTTTGCTGTTTCCCTGAATGGGGAGGAGACCTTCTTGCGCTTGAATAGGGCTTGTAACAAGAAAATGCTGTGTGATTTTGGGCTCCAGCAGTCCTTCTCTTGCCTGAAGACATGCTGATGTCTGAGTTCCTAAGATGGTGGAATACAGTTTGAGTGTCTGTCTCAGAAGACTCCACTCACAGTGTTGCATAACAATGCTGAGCTGTAGTTTAAGACAAGAGAAGTGATGAACTCTTTGGAGCGTGAGCGCTGCTTGAACCTACAAAGGTAAGAGAAGTTATGGGAAAGGTAAATGGGGATTTCTGAAACCAAGAAATACAGCTAATGGTGGTCCACGTTCTGAAGGCAAGGATATTGGCTGAGAGGCTTTGTGGTGAAGGATGACTAGGGAGAAGAGCTTTAAAAGTCAAATGATTCACTTGATGAATACGTGAGACTGAGTTTCTTGGTGCTGGTTTGACATCATGTTTCCCAACCCTCTTTGTCCTAGAAGCCTTTGGATGGCATGTTCTTGCTGAGATGATTCCTCCTGAGTACTCAGTATTTCTAGAACTGATCAGGTGCTTGCTTGCATCTGTGGTTTTACAATAGTGCAAACTACTCACAGGCCTGGAAAAAACTGTTCATCCTTTTATGATGTGATTTTATAGTTTCAGTGCAAATGCCCCAGGGCATAGGGGTTGTGTTATTAATTAAAATGGTTTTTAATTGAAGCATCATTTATGAGTAAAAGCAGTCAAAGAACAAAACCTACTGTAGGTGTGGGTCATGCTGCAGGCACCACTGAGGTTTCATACCTTTGCAGTTTTTCATCCTCAAGATGCTGAGTTTCTCTTAATTTGCTTGACTCGCTAATGAGATCAACTGAAAATACTGAAGTCTTACTTTACAGTTGGAATGCTTCATGAAGTTTGTTTCAAGGGTATGAGTCTTTGGTATGTAGGTGGGTTTGTGTCTGATAGAGAAGGCTGAAGAACCCAATTTGCTATCAAACCTTATTGCAGTTTGAGACCGTCCTAGAAGAATTCCTCTAGAATTAGTAAGTGTTGAATGATTCTCAATTTGAAGCATTATGACAGAGCAGTTTCCTTTAGAAGCTTGTGTTGTCAGTGCTGCAATTTTTTCTCCCAGTGTAAAGTATGCCCTCACCAAAAAATCCAAACCTAAAATGATCCTGAACTCTCAATGGGTCTTCGTGTGTTATGTGCAGCTTCCTGTGTTTAAAGGTGGGCTGGCTGTAGCTCATCATCTACAGGTTTAGCCCAACATACCTGAGACCTACTGGGTGGAGGTCGAATTTTGTGTGCCATGTGTTTAATAGGAGGGTCCTCTGCCTTAACGCTTTGTGGTTTCAACAAAGATATTGGAAATAATCTTGAATAGCAGCTTTTTCACAACTCCCAGCTTTACATATATAATAAAATTATATGTATGCATGCATTCTTGTATATGTAATCGTGTATGTATATATATATATAAAAAATTACAGTGGCACCTTTCTTCATGGTAATGACTGGCTCATCTATTAACATGAAGCCGGTTCATTTACTTGTAGCTAGCATTTGCTTCTAACCCCATTACATTCTGGCAAGTAGCAGAAGTTACTCACTCTTTATAGCACTTCTCCCTCTTTCTCTCTCCTAGATATTTGTCAAGTGCTTTCGAGGGGAGCAAATATTCTCTGTAATGTGACATCTGTTGTGATCCCTAGTTAAGACTACATTGAGCTTTGGAGGGAGGGATGAGGATTTTATGCCACTTAGTGGAATTTGTGCTTTCCCATCCATGAATTTTCAGAATTGTTTGTGCTATCAGCTCTGGTGTTTGAGGCATGAAAACAGTAACGCCAGGGGAAAAAAACTTCCAATTTCACAAACAATTCTTAATCAGATAGCTAATTGTTGTGGGCCTTGGAAAGAGTAATTAGCCCCACTAAAATAATAGCATCTTTCTGTGTTGTCATATGCTTATTGGATTCAAAACAGTCCAACTCTGTGTTCAAATGTAGCTTTATTTAAGCATGTTACAAATGTTAAGAACAGTGAGTAGCATTGTCAGTGTGATCCAGCTCTGAGAGAAAACTACACTGAGCCCTTCAGTAAGGAAATCTTAGAGAGCTCCCAAGAGTGTGTGCTGCAGCTCTTCAAGAAGCCTGCCAATGCCAAAAAAGCCATGTTTGCATTATATCAAGCTTATGCAAGAGATTAATTTGGAAGTGGAGCTGAGTGGCTTGTGAACTTCCTACCTCAGGTCAGCTGTGCTCTAGCTGCATGGTCCAAATTGCAATTTGATGGGATAAACAGCTTTTTTAATGGACTTTGTTCAAAGAATGAACAGGTAATTCTTCACAGCAGGTAATTCTGCCCAGCACAAGAACTAATTTGCTACAGTTTTATTCAGTTAAAGAAGGAGCAGTGCAATAACATGTTTGATTACATAAGCACAAGTTCAGCTCATCACATCTGTATGTGGATATAATATGTGAACTGATTGACCAGTAAAGCAGACACAGTAATTTATTTTGTCTTGTTCCCTTGAATTATGCCAAGACAATTTTCTTTCAGTTCAAACTAAGCAGTTTGCTCAGCCTCCAAGATTACTTCACAGATTGACCAGTAAGATGACATTGCAGTGTTTGAGGAAGCCAATGTGCTCTAGACTTCTGTGATGAGCGTGTGAAGTTTTGCAGGTAAAGTGAGCTCTCCTGTTTGTGTTCCTGGCTTTTGCAGAATTAGCAAGGGCTGGTCCCAAATCTGATAACAGTATGAAATGCAGAAAATGAGGTATTGGAGTTATCTGTGCCAGGAATATTGTGAAATGAGTGGGTAAGAAGAGCTTACCCATCAGTAACAGGACATCAACTGACTCTTCTTATGTGCATTCCTAGCATTGTGTATGTATATACTATATATAGTATAGAGTATAAAGCCATCATTTACTCCAACAGCCTTTGAAAAACACAATCTGTTCTTAGCATTTCCTCAGGAAGAACACTTAAACTAGGCTATTGAGACTCAGTACAAATTTAAGCTCCATATTTTTAGCTAAAGAAATAGCTTCTGGACAAAACTCCAGTGTTGGCGTTGATGGATTTTCAAAAAAAGGAAAAAAAAGAATAGGCTAATATCACAGAATTCTATGTGTGACAACATCCATGGGTTCATGGTGTTGCAGTGGAGTGTTAAACCTTGCTGTAGACTGTACCAATGAGTATTCAGATACCATCCTCTGTAGCCCCTGCCTTGTTCTGCTCTCTCTGCTCTGTTGCAGCAATACGCAGACAGCAAGACAGGACCATGCTGTGAGAGATCACCTCTCACTGTGTTGATGCAAATCTAACTTCTCAAGAAGGTGTGTTGGGCAGCAAAGGTGTCCAAATTCAAGTCTCTGTAGAAGAAAAAACAACACATCTTTACCGTGTGTAGATACACTGAGATTTGCTTTATTTGCTGTGGCAGATCACAGGTTTAGAAATGGGGGATGGGTGGGGGAAGGAAATGAAACTTGCATCTTTTGACCAAATTGCTGAATCTGGTTAATCTGGTCAGCAATATCTGCTGTTAGCTACCACCCATCCACAGTGCCTTTTTAAATTCTTTTGAGATTGCTTCTGATGAGATCTTGAATCAGTGAATACCTGGCATGTTACCTAATTTGCCATAGCTTGGTGTGCTTTTCAGAGTCTGTGCAGCTCACACTGTAGTGCATGCTTTCCCTCTTTGTCAGGTCTTCTGAGTATTCCACAAAATCCCTGTTTTGGTATTTGTGCTATTGTTCAATTGGCTTTATATTTTCCTAGGCTTCTTTCAGCTTTACCTTTTCTCTCTGTGAGTCTTTCCTCTGACCTTTTTCTAAAAATTTGAATAAAAACCCACCACCAACAAAAAAGGCTGTTTGAAACTTGTACAGCACTGGAGAATGATGCTGCACTTGAACTGTGTGATTCCATTATCCTTTTAGTAGTGTCAGTGCTCTGCTTCTGGACTGCTCCCTTCATTTGCCCACAAGACTGAGCTGGGAAGGAGTTAAGTTGTCAGGGTGCAGAATATCATAGAATGGTAAGGTTGGAAGGGACCTCAAGGATCATCCAGTTCCAGCCCCCTGCCATAGGCAGGGACACCTCCCACTAGAACAGGTCACTCAAGGCCTTGTCCAACCTGGCCTTGAACCCCTCCAGGGAGGGAGCAGCCACAACCTCCCTGGGCAACCTGTGCCAGTGTCTCCCCACCCTCACTGCAAAGAACTTCCTCCTGACATCCAGTCTAAATCTCCCCTCTGTCAGTTTAAACCCATTGCCCCTTGTCCTGTCATTGCAAGACCTTCTAAGTAGTCCCTCCTCAGCCTTCCTGTAGGCTCCCTTCAGATACTGGAAGGCTACTACAAGGTCTCCTGGAAGCCTTCTCTTCTCCAGGCTGCAGAGCCCCAACTCTTGTAGCCTCTCCTCATGATCAGAGGGCTGCAGCAGCTCTGCTATCTTCGTGGTCCTCCTGGACCCGCTCCAACAGTTCCATGTCCTTCCTGTGCTGAGGGCTCCAGTACTGCACACAGTACTCCAGATGGGGTCTGATGAGAGCAAAGGGGGAGAGTCCCCTCCCTTGCCCTGCTGGCCACGCTTCTCTTGATGCAGCCCAGGACTTGGTTGGCTGTCTGGGCTGCATGTGCATGTGGTGCTATCTGGGGGGATGGTTGGTGTGAGACTGGAACTATGCAGCAGTGAGTAAGCGACGGAAGAATTAATCTAATGCACAGAGCCTAATTTTTCATGTATGCCTTGGGATATGTGCATGTCTTAGCTCTAAGCAGTGTATTGTTTGGGGAAGTACATTTGAGCATGACTAATCTGCGTGTGTCTCTCCCTTGCAAAACATTGTGCTATTTGAAATGTTTTATTTTTCTGTCTTTAAAGAATAGTCTCTCATAATCCAAAAGCTATTTTTCTTTTTTTTTTCCTAGAACAATTGGTTGAAGTGTTTTTATTAATCTTTTATTATTTAAGTACTTCTATCTGCAATACATGATGGAAGCAAATGAATGGGTATTTATTTGAGACAAGCTTGCTGTTTTATCTTACAGAAACGATGACTCACGAGATTCATCCAACCCTCATCTGTATTCCTCCCCCAGCTAATAAGTTAAATATGAGTTCTGTGTTTGTATTAAAAGGCAGCCTATGCTTACCTCACTAGGGAACTTGTTTGAACATTGAGTTCACAAGAGGAAAATTCCTTGCCACAGTAAAACTGCATCTCTGAGCACTAAGGAGCTTTGCAAAGTTTTCTCCCTAAGTGAAGAAAGTAGTATTAGATATAATTCATTGCTTATGTTTACAGCAATCCTAGTCTGTGGTTGTGAGATCTTCATGGTTTTGCCAGGTTTGTGGGCCTGATACATAAGGGAACAGCAGAAGGCAGAGACCTGTAATATTTTGTCCTTGGTCTTATTAATCCTGCAGATGAAGGGTATCAGGGAGTACAAGATGCTGATCTGGGATGATAACACACTCTATTTTCATTCTGACTGAAAGAGTCTTGTGTGGGGTAACTAAGAAGGGAGCACAGTGACTGGAGATACTTCCAGTCAGTGTTGCTGCTGAAGCCCCATGCTGTGAGAAGGCACCCTTAGCTGGAGCTGACTCCCATGTTAACCCAGCCAAGCGTTGCAGCTCTGCAGTGCAGATGCACCATGACTTTTAGTTGCAAGGAGAGCCTGATCTGTACAATTCACAGAGAATTTGGTTACAATTTACGCAGTGAAGTTCCAGATTTTTTTCACTGATGTCTTTTAACTCCACAAAGGTCTTCTGAGCCATTCCTTCTGGCTGATCTTCATTTAAAACCGTGTGCTGTGACTGTTAGGGGCACCAACTCGGTTGTGGGAATTCACGAGGCAGGAATTATAAAAGATGCAGTTATTTTATTTCCAGAAAGCCCTGCCCACCACTTTTTATATAAAATTAGTTACATGGGGATCAGAAATTTGTTCGGGAAAATCTTTCACAAGAATGGTTACAGGGAATTTAGTAATTCAGAAAAATCAGAAAGCTTGGAAAAGGTTTACTATAAAAAATAGCTTTGCCGGACTTAAAAATAAAGGCAGCCTGGAGCTGTAGGGAACGTCTGCGCTACTCACAGCGATGGAGTAGGAATTCAGGTAGTCCTTTGGCTCCCTGTCGGCAGTCTTTCGCGGCAATGCCTTGAACTGCAGATCATCGTGCAGCAGAGGGTAGAGCTCAGGCTGCTCGCAGCGTACCCACGATTACGGCAGAGGCAGGTCCCTTCAACAGGCAGGCAAGGTCTGACAGTCGAGAGCGGGGACTGTGCTTTCTCGTCACCGTTCTTGCAGATACCACTCAAGGACCGACTCCAGGTCTAAGTCAAGGTCTGAGTGCTAGTCCGAGGCTGGCAGTCCCTCTTAAAGCCCTCTCAAAGTTCCCCGTAGCAGTCTCCGGCAGTCTGCTTCTTTCTGCTCCTAGATAATGTGTCCCATTGCCGTATATATGTGCTGGGGTGATTTGCTCTCCCCCGTTCCAGCCTGCGGTAGTGGGGTAAGGTACTTGACACCTACTCCTTTCACATTCCAAACCCTCTGAACCAGAGGTGGGGGGGAGCAAAAAAGTTTCACACCCCATTCAAACCTCCAGTGGGGCAGGGACTTGGGTGTGCCCTGCCACAGGTGCTTTGAGGGTGTCTCCCAGCCCATGTCTGGCAAAAGCGTATCGCACTGTTATCCTCGAATGTGCATGTGCAAGAAAAAAGGATGAAACCAACCTAGACCATCAACGTGACATTTTGCAATGGAGAAAACCACTTTGTGGGATATAGCTTGAGGTAGGAAGAAGAGATTCCACCATGGCAGAAATGAGAAGTTGAAGTTCAAAGACTGAAGGCTCTGGAGGGTAATTCCGTTCCTACTTTACAAACTCAGTTGGGGTTTTGGTTGCAAGCAGGGTGAAGACCAGAAGATAACTGAGAGAGTTCTGTTGATAAATATATTGGGCAGCTATAAGAATAGGCAAGGAATATCTGTGTAGTTTAACAGGTGACATTTATTTTCTCCCATTCCTTCTCAAGACAGCTGCAAGTGGAAAAATATTGTGACTGACTACATGCCAGTAGGCTAAGAGAGTTTTAAGTTTCTCTGACAGTGAGAGTGGCTTTCAGCTGGCTTCAGCGAGCATGGTCTCATGGTCACTTCAGCACTACAGCTGGCCTAAGTGCAAGTCAGGTAGTTGGATTTTTTGATGGATTCCTCTTAGCTGGCATCAACAGTGTTCCTTAATTTGAATTTCATGAGTGGTCTATTGGTTTGATGTAATCCTGTGCACAGGCTGAATGTAATTTATCATTCCAAATGTTAGAGTGTGAGGTAACTAAAGTCTCAAAGCAAAAGGCAACCTCTCTGTCTTCCAAACCCTCCCTTACACTAAAAATAATTAAAAGGTATACTATAATGAAGATAGTATCTGTGTGCCCCCCAAAAAATCTAATTTCACAGGAAAGTGTCTTACACAATGTGTATTTTGCAGTTGGGTGTTCCATTTAGCATGATATTACTTTCCTCATTGATTTGTAGATGTCTGCTCATTAACCAAGATCTTCTTTACAAATTGTAGGAGCCGTTTAAATGCTTTAGGGGATGAGTGTATTTATTACCAGTTGATAATCCTTGTAACTTGTTACATTAAAATATAAATGGATTAAAGTATATCCTGATGAGGAGCATGAAAGTGATTACTAAAGCTGCAGAAATAAATGTGCTAGCACCCTAAATGGTGTAATAATCCTCTAAGGGGAAATTGCACCCTCGTTCATTTATAATGGTATTGTGATTGTTTTAGTCCAACTTTGAGTCAATGCAAGGCATGAGATTTGCATGGAGGCCTTCCAAAATGACATCAAAGATGAAAGGAGAAAAAGAGTCTTGACAAAACCAGGTCACTACATCAGCAAGAGCAGAGTGGGCTGAGTGTGTAGGCCTAAATTGAAGCCTCATTGCAGGAACATTGCTGTGCTCCCATTAGTGTGTCACAAGTGCCACTCCTAGCAGTGAAGGACCAAAAAGTGTCACAGCAGCCACTAAAGACCTGAAGGCCTTGGTCAAAGACTGATGCCTCTCCTCTGAGTACTGCTGCCCTCATATGAGGATGTGGAGCTGCTCAAGGCACTGCTTTAGGGAGAATGTTCCAATCCCAACTATGCTTTCTAGCCAGCCCCTGCTCATGTTAGGAATGATGGAGGAATAGCATGACCTTTGTGCCTAAATCAAGATAAAATTCCGTCAAGGGAACTGAGATGTTCTGCTAGCCCTATGCTTCCAGAAAAGCAAGAGTCCTTTTATAGTTTTGGCTGGGAACTCTCAGGGCTAGGAGAGACTAAAGATCTTCTAAACCATGTCCATCTCTGAAGGATGTGATCCTGTAAGAGGAACATACAGACTTGGAGCCCATCTTAGTCTGCTTACAGAGCAAGAGGCTGCCAAGAAACTATAACCTCCCTCTCTCGCCACAGTCCCTGTGTATCCCTAGAAGAGCTGTCCATAAAGGGACAGAGAGATTTCAGTGGAATTACCATGTGGGCAAAATAACTCCTTCATGCACAATTCAGATATCTGTAATGGTGGGGTGGGAGCCAGAGGCATTCCTGGATCCCATGTGAGTGTCCTCCAGCCATTTTTATAATGGACCAGTTTAGTGTATATAGTCAAAACTTCATAAGATAATGATGTAGCTGGCAGGGCCAGGTAATTAGTATCAAGTACAACATAGCCTGCTGCTGCTTCTACAGGTGTTTTGTGCAAAGTGGGAGTGCCGAGTTGTGTTGATTTTGCTAGGTTGCTGCTGTCTGATAAAGAGTGTGTAAAGCTCTGCGGGAAATACCTTTCCTGTCTTTTGGTGGTTTAATTAAATAATCAGCAGTGACAAAACAGCAGCATTTCTCCTAGGACATGCTTACTGAGCAAGCAATTTGCGGAGAGGGAGCCTGGGTGCAGGAGACTCACCTGGGTCTCTGTGTTCAAGAACAGTTCATGCCAACGAGTCTCACTCTGTGTTGCTTATTACTTTCTAAAGAAGAGACCTTTACCTGTGTCTGTAAGCATATGGCTGCAAGGCCGGATCTTGGTGTTCCCATATGAGTAGCAGTTACAGCATGTGGTCTCTTGCTGCTGTCACTAAAGGCATCTAACACCACATGTAATTGATGCTAAATGAAAGCCACATGGCACAAGCTTTGCTCTTGCTATAGAACACCTCGGGCAAGATCTACCAAAGCAAATACTTAGTCTTGGGCTTGAAACATTACACTGTGTGATCTGTCTCCTAATGGAGCTGCTACTGAGCTCTGAAAACTGGAGTCTTCTCCTGCGCTCATGATCTGGTGTTCCCTCACTGGCAGAGACACGCAGGCTTTTAGCAGAACCGAGGTGTTCAGGTGAGCTTCCTGTTCTTAAAACATCCTCCTGAAGCACTGCAGGTGCATGGAGAGGGACAGTCACCACGTCCCAGTGGAGGTTGTGCCTGTACAGAGAACTGCTGAACACAAGCTGGTGTCTGCCCTGACCCAGCCGGTCCTCTGGAGTGCTAAACTTGGGGAAAGAAAGAGAAACTTGCTTTAATAATGTTAGGAAGGCTTGCTTTGGTTTCAAGTGAATTGACATCTTGATGCAAAATAAATGGCTTGTAGCACCTTGGACCTTTCTGGCTAGGATTTTGAGTAGAGCAAGCTAATAACAGTTTTGGCTCACTGGAATTTTAAAAGGCATTCTTGCTTCTTGGTGTAACCAGAAGGTGATAGTGTAGCATGTGGGAAGTCTTTAATCTTGTCTTCTGGATTTGCATGTTGTAGGATTAGATTTTTTTTTTTTTTCCCCTTTAAGTTTTTTGTTTCATCTTGGGTACTGGCAGAGGTAAGCAGGTAACTTAAGGTACAGACAGAGTATTTTAATATGACTTTTTCCTGAAATCATCTAAACAACCAGACTCCCTTTGACCACAGCCCCACCCTCCCATCTGCATTTTGTAAGGGTATTATCACTGTAATTAATAGGAGTTGTATAACAGTACCTAATTAAACTCCGATCATACAGTGTAAATTTAACTTGATTATTGTTAACCTCAGTGAACCCGGCAGGAGATTAATCCTGGTGATTCACTCAACACAGAAAGCAACAGTGACAGTTTTGCAGTGGACCAAAATATTAGCATACAGAAATGCTCTGCACCCCAAAATCCTGCCAGGTAGTTCCCTGTGCCAGTGGTAACACCCATGTTGGCAAGGAGGTGGCACTGCAACTGGAGTATTCCCATTTCCAAATTGGTTAAAAGCCACCGGGATGCCAGCAGGCTGCTGCGGCGCGGATCTTAAAATCACTGAATAAGAAGTCTGAGAGGATTATGGCTTGCATAAGAGTTTTATGTCTATCCTAAAGCTACAGCCCCTGTGCATTTGAGAGCTGTGCACTGTGTCCACCAATGGCTCATGGACCTCCTGAATGACTGACCGACTACAAACCGTGTTTTAAGATGAGATTTCAAATACAGGACCTCGTCCCTGCCTTACAAAAGCAGGTGGGATCTTGTCTGTGGGAGGAGAGTGGAGGCAGAATTGTTATTTATTTATCTTGATTTCTGAGGAATAAAATGCTGCATGCTTCACTTCTACCCAGTGTGCCAGAGAATGTTTCTAGTTTCCTCAGCTAAAATACCAAATGAACCTTGCTAAAATAATGGTTTTGTCCTGTATCTAGTCTGGGGGGTGGTGGGGATGGTGTTCTGTCTTGGAGCACATTTGTTTGTTTGACGCTAATAATAGTTTAATCAATGGGGGCTGATTCCTCCATGTTCTCCATCTGACAGTAGAAAAAGGTCTTTTCTGTGTGTCACTTTTGGGTGTTACGTGTTTTTTGTGGGATTTTTTTGTTTGTTTGCTTTTTATTTTTCTTTTTTTGCTTAATTAAGAGCAAAGAGAAAGTTTTACTCCTGTGTGCATGAATGGTCACATCAAATGGTATGGGAAAATCTAGGCCAAGCTGCTTTCAGCAGGCTAAGGAACAC
Organism: Semnornis frantzii; assembly: GCA_013399775.1. Classification (NCBI taxonomy): domain Eukaryota; kingdom Metazoa; phylum Chordata; class Aves; order Piciformes; family Ramphastidae; genus Semnornis; species Semnornis frantzii. The sequence continues at coordinate 115,673 of VWYK01062321.1, read as the reverse complement.
TACACCATTGCACCCAGTCCTTTCAGAGCAGCAGTGACTCTCATTAAATGCTGGGCGCCTTTGGAACTTCCCTCGATATTGTTAGCTTTGCTTTTCACGAGTACCCCAAAGCCCACTTTGCCCCTTCCTTGTTTGCCATGGTGCAGCTGCCCTTAGGAGATGTGTGGGTGTGGGATGGGAAGGAGAGGGATGTGCGTGGGGAAGCAGGGCTGGAGCATCCTCGCTGCCTGCGGAAACGGTGCCGGTTACATAACGCCCTCACTGGGTAACGAGGTGAAACTCTGACAACTCTTCTGCAGGAGCTTTCAGAGGGTTTGGGGCTGCTGCCAGGCTATAGGGTAAGTCAAAAGGGTGTTCCTTGGGGTGGGGTGTGTGGTGGGGGTGCACACCCATGTGACAGCGTGTGCCGTGCTGGAAAAGGGCTCCAGAACGACAGGCTGAGATGTAGGTGCAGGCGATGGGACCTCGAGCAACCATGGCCACTGCACAGCTAACACTGTACCTGGAAAGAGATCCTTGTAGGATATTGCTGCATTGTGAAACACCTCTGGAACCTGTCTGTACTATTTTTTCTGATTTCCTCTAATGTGTCCAAAATGCAATCAGGAATATGCTGTGCTTAACCCATAGTAAATCTCCTTTTACAATGCTTTTTGGGAGAAAACTGTGCTCAGGCAGTGAAGTGCTTTACATCTGACCATGGCACTTTTCAGAACGTAATTCACTGGAGCTTTACTGGTTTTTGAACTTACAGAATTGTGCCTGCTGGCAGCTCAGCTGCCGCGTTTGCTTGTCCAAGTTAAAATGTTGACTCTGACTGGTGAGTGCATGCTGGATAACGGTCTGTGAGTGCTGGATGCCCACATCTGTTGTGATGTCAGTCTGGAGCTGTAAGTCAGGACATGCTTGCCACTGTCACAGAATAGCTACTCATGTGTAGCGCTCTTGTGGAGCTACTGCCAAATATGCACCTCAGAGCAAAAAGCAATCTCAGTTTGCAGCAGGATGAACGACAAAGGGAATGCCTGAGGTTTTGGGGGTTATGCTACAGGGGTTATGCTTCCTCTGTAAGTGCTGTATGTACTTAAAGTATGTAGGAGCTGCTGGTGAAGCTGGTGGCTCCCTTACAGAAATGGAAGGACGGTGGAGGAGGGCTATGTGTCTGCAGCCCACTTAGCTGTAAGCTCAAAAGATTTAAACAGCAAAACCACAGAGACCAAATGGACCTAAATAAGCAAGGGGATCTGAATTATTCATTAATAGACATGTTTGTTTCTGGTTGTGTCTGTTTCAGGTGCCTAAATCCAGAGCAGCCTCAGGCTGTGGGGCTGGCAGTGTGAGGGTGAGTGTCCTAAAATGAACCGCGCAACAGAAAAATTACTTGGTATTAGGTACAAGCTCATATTCCCCTGGGACTCTGAATCTCTTGTGCTCAGTTTTTAGACTTCTTTTTTTGTTATCATCTAAAAGCTATTTGCTGCCCCAATTCCTGTCACTTTGCCTTTTGCATTTGTTCTTAGCAATATTCAGCTGGAATAGCAGACTGCCAGGGCTCACATCCTATTTCATCTTTGTTCTGTCAGTGTGCTTGGGTCAGGTGGTTCCATGAAACTGCCTGTTCCTCATCTCGTTATCTGACCCTTGTGTAAGGAGATGTGTGTAAGCAGACAGGACTTAACCTATGGGCACTGTCTCACTCTGGACTCACAGGAGCTACATGAAGACTGCCAAACAGCTTTTGTGCTGAACCTTGGAAGTCACGGTGTGCGGTAGCCTCTTCTCTTGCACCTCGCTATTATGATTCTGGTTAGTTGCAGAAGTTTTGCAGAGAGTAGCACCCCAGTGTTTTTTACCTTCACACCAGGCACCCTGGGAGAGATGTGGCAGAGCTGGCTGACGATGGTGGCCACCATGTCTGGGACTCAGACCTCGGGAAGGAAAAAAGATAATAAAATCCCACCTTGGTGGCAGGTGTGGCATTTAACCATGTTCACACTGGGGAGGTGGCTTCTCTGTGCTGCAGAAACATCTCATTGCTCTGGGAGCTCACTGTAAGTGGGTGCAACTAATAAACCACATTTTCTGTGAATACTGCAGGCAGGTTGAGGCAAGCTGTTTCTTACTACATGTAGTGTGGTTCTCAACACCTGGCCTGCAGCCATGACTCTGTTTGGGACTTGTGCTCACTTTTGGTTATACTCTGGGGAGGACAATGGGCAGGTGGTAATACCAGATGGCAAGGTGTTGTTTACGCCTGTATTACTCTGCACATGATCCTGACATTAAGGAGGGAGCAGGCATGTGGGTCAATGGGTCTGTTAAAACCTGGCCTGTGACTCCCCTCTGTATCCTACTGGTCCAGAAACAGACCGTGGACTTGAAAATGCCATTAGTACTTATTCATAAGAGACCTCTCTCCTGCTGCCCAGATGATACCAACCAGAGGCAAACAGAAGATGATTTGACCTGCAGATAGTCTGGTGTCAAAGTGCTAAGAGGTTTAATGGAGCAGGTCTGCATCCCAGTAATAGCTGCCTTTGGACAGCTCTGGACAAAATGAAAGGAGCAACTCAGATGACTGGAGCCCTGAGCAGGCACATACTGCTGCATGATGAAAGCTTACAATATGGCACTACATTGCAAGTTTACTGGGATTGTTGTCTGATTTTTCCCTCTCATGCAGCCACTGAGCCTGCATTGGATGGGATTTTTGGGATTTGGTTTTGTTTCGGTGTTGTTTTTTTAGTTTGCTTTTAATGTAAATCACAACATAGTCTTGTTCTGGAGCAGGATAATGGTCCAGCTGAAAACTCGTATCTGTTAAGTTCTGCTTGCCTGCATGACTCCCAGGACCCGAAAGTGTAGTGCCATACTGTGCTCTCCTGTGCCACATCACCTGTTCTTCATGCCAGGTGTAGGAATCAGCAGCAGGGGACAATGTTAAGACTCCAAGTGGTGCTGTGGTCTGGCAAGGAGAAAGGAGTAGTTTAGTATAGTCTGTCTCACTTTTATCCACTTAGTTTTCTCTGCGTGACCTGTTTGCAGCTGGTGGGAAGCTAAAAAGATGATTTGGTCCTGTGCTTAAAACTAAACTGGAATACCTTCAGTCACACTAGGACTGAAAAGTGGAGCTTCAGCCTACCAGTCTTTCTGCTTCTGGGCTAGGGTGCAATTGAATAAAAGTCATTATAATAATTGGATGTGATGGGCAGCCTTGCTGGGAAAGTAAATGCCAAGAGTTAACCACATGTCAAAGACTATGTTCCACTGTCTCCATAAGGTAATTTCTTTATTGCTGGGCAGGAGGATGGGCAGAAACCTGCTTTCCCCTTCTAGGAGAGAGGGGTGTGATGGCCCTGTGTGCATCAGCAATACAACTGCTCCCCCAGAACAGCAAAGACTACAATGGAGTTAGATCTTCTGATGCTGCAAGCTCCCAAGGCCTGGGTGCATTGCTGAGCACAGGTATAGAAATATATCACAGCTGCCTAGTTTTTCTTACGCGATGACCATGGCATTGGTGGCTTTAACTTCTGCAACCCCACAACTAAGCCCGCAGGGTCCAGTTGCTGCCTGCAGGTGGTGAGCCTTGCCCTGTGTATCCAGGAGAATTCTGTGCATGCCTGTGTTTAATTGCCATTACAAAATGGTAATAAAAACTTGTGTCATTACAACATGTTGTAGAGCTGGGATTTGCAGTTCAGCTGCAAGTCACCTGTTGGCAGAGCTGCCCTGAGTTTATCTGAACTCTGCCGTGGGGTGATTGTTCCCTTCTGTGAATTATTTTTGAGGAAGCTGAAGTTGCTCACGTTTGTCACTGATTTGCCTGAATCATTACTTTTCTTGAGTCTTTCCTATGGAAATTTAACCTGTTTAAAACTCCTACCAGCCAGGCACCTCAGCAAGAGCACTGCTAGCCATGCTTTGCCCAAGAAGGAACTTGCTTCTTGAAAGAGCACTATTTTGATATAGACAAGAGTCATTAGGACTGTTTTGACTTCCTGATGTTGGTACACATTCTGGGCAAGTCCCCATAGAGATAACTTTATGCCACTGAACTTTCTTCCTGATGCTGCTGCAAGAACAGTGCTGCCTCCAATGCCACAAAGCCATGATGCTCTTACATTGCAGGGCTGAATACAATACTTGCATCTGTTAGTTGGCAGCCCTCCTACCAAAGGGACCTGCAGGTAGTTTCCTTTGCTTCCTTGGAAAAAACAGGCAGAGAGATGCCCAATGGAGTGACTTTGGCATTTGTCTTCCTGTGCCTCAAGGAGTAAACTAACCCAGAATATCTGCAGCAGGAAACCAGCACAGCCCTGTCATGGTGCTGCTGGCAGCTGCTTCAGCTCTCAACATGTGGTTCCCACCAGTTATCAGTCCTTAGATTGAACAATCTGGCCTTAATTTATGTTGAAATTGCTCTAACAGAAGCTGCCTGCCTGTGGAGTTCAGCCACAGTTGGAGCACTTAGAATCTCTTTTCCCCTGTGCAATGACTGCCTCTGCTCAACCATGGTACTGAGGTCAGATGCCTACTCTCACACAACTTTAGGAGTCTGGTTCTTGAAACCTGTGACAAGGCCGACCTGATGCTGGCAGGGATGTAAAAGAACAAAAAGGAATGTGGAAACAAAGAGCATCGGCACTTGGTCACCTCTGAAATGAGCTGGACCAGAACTTGGAGTGCTTGCTGTTGTTCTCTTCCCAGCACTCAGATGATAAAACTGGACCCATCTGTCATATGAAAGCAACAGGAGTGCAATCTTTTTTTGTAATAGCACTGCTTTTTTGAAGTTGTTTCAACATCTCTGCTGTGGAGGAGAGTTCTTGAAGCTGTGTTTGCATTTCATGTTTCTAGGATGAATTGAAGTGCTACCTGGAATCCAGATGAGCAGGATGAGAAATGCACATGGTAAACATTCAACCCTAAAAACTCACACTGTTAACCCAATTCTAAGGTTATAAATAACCATAAAGACTTAGATGAAAATGTCAGTGACAGGGGGAAGGGATGGGTGCTGGCTGTGCAGCAAAGACGTTTTCAGATAATGGGAGATACCTGCCAGTATCTGGATGTCTCCTATTGAAACCTTGGCACTGTAACATTGCTCTCTCATACCTGTTTGTCAAATTTGAGAACTGTAAATGTTTGCACATGTTCATTGTTCCAAGGGTAGGCAAAGAAAAGAAGTCCTTGAAGCTTTTGGGCCAATGTAGAAGCATGTCACATAACAGAACAATTTGGAGAATCTGAGCTGAGTGGGCTGATGAGTGGGTTTGTACTGGCCGTCTGCCCTGGTGTGATTTTGGCCCTTAGCATTTTACTCATTCTTCTCCCTTTTGTTAACCCTGGGGCTCTGTGACATGGTCCAGGGCACGTACTGGGTCCAGCAATAGTGGGTGAGGGGCATCTGGTTGGCAGGATCTCAGTGGGGCTGGTCAGGGGCCATGGGAACCCCACACACCTTTACCCTGACTGTGTGGTCAGGAACAGGAGCAGTATCCTATTTCTCCCTCTGCTCCCACCTAAGCTGCTCATTTTGCTTTCCAGACTGTGCCCAGTGCATGTCAAACTCTTCCCACCTGTAGTCCATCATCTTCCAGCAAACTGCTGTGTGTATGCCTGGGGTACAGCAACAGGACTAGTCAGAGCAGAGAGCCTGAGTGGCACAAGGAACACCAGGAAGTGTTCTCCAGCTCCATAGGAAACACCCCCAACAACCAACGCATCTCACATTGCAAATGCCCCCTTGTGGGGGCAGACAAAGCTATGAGCGCTCATCTTAGCAAGGTAAAAAACTGTTTGATGCACTTTGCAGTAAAATGACTCTCTGGTGCTTGCAAGTCTTTCAGAGTATTGAAAAGTGCTTAAAACCTCTGCTGTATTTCTTGCTTTAGTTTAGAGGTAGCTCAGAGCTGGGTTTGCAGCTCAGCTGCTGCTTGCAGTTCAAGTTCTTTGGAGTGGGATGATGAATCCCTGCCTTTTCCAGCCTCTCTTCACCCTACCGCCTTGGGGGCTTGTAAGCCCTGAGAATTTAGCTCTGAGCTGCAGTCAGTGAAGCTCTTAGCATGGAAACCTCAGTGTCAGGATGAGAACCAGGTTGAACAGAAGTGCCTCAGCTTTGGAAAAAAGTGCTTTTATTTTGGGGAGGGAAGAGAACAAGAATGATTCCCAACATGATAATAAAGCCCCTAAAGTTAAAAACTAAGCATTCTCCCACTGCAGTGTAGCTCTTGGAAAATTTCCCAGGATGTCTTTAAAGAGCTCCTTGTAACAGAATGGGAGGTTCTTTCCCTGCAGGCATATGCTGTAATAAAACCATTGAAATTATTATAGAGTTACCTGGTCTTGGGATTGCTGTGAAGACCTCTGGGAAAGCATTCTCCTGGGCTGCATCACACAAGATATGCTACAGCCAAGCACATCCACAGTTCCATGTGGCAGGGAGGGAATGGTTCAGCTCGCAATCTTGCTCATCTGTCTGTGATTTCCCCCTGCAAGGGGAATTGTAGGTTTGACTGGGCTGTATTTAAACCTTTACATTGGCAGCAGTGAAACTGGTTCTGTTCTTTAACCTTTTTAAAGTAAAAGTGAGGCTGTAGTATGAAGGGTATTGTTTGTCACAACCTGGTTGTCTCAGCTAATTATTTTTCTAGTTGAAGTATTTTGTTGCAGGAATTAGCAGGTATCTAATCAGTACCAAATGGGTTTTAACATTACAACACACAGATGCAGAAGCCTTCCTCTCTGTGCATCCTCCTCTGTCTACCTGAAGGAGCAGTCTGGCTCTTAATTGGTCATCCGGAGCACTTTAGGGAAGGCATTGAGCACTGCTGGCTGAGGAAAGGAGCGCTGATGGTATCTAAGAGTGTGGGAAGTTGAACCTAAGGCACACCAATAAATTTCAATGCTTTCATTGACTTCAGTAGCCTTTTGATTAGATTGCCATTCCCTCCATAGACCTCAGGATCGGAGTAATAAATGTAATGAAGGATGAGTAATAAAGGGAAGCACAGATGCTTAACCATCCCAGTGCCTCCAACATTGCAGTTCCTTGAATCTATTTGCTGTTCTGGCCTTATCTTAGCTAGAATTTGATTTTTTGAGTCTCCACAGATGAGTGGATAGGGCTGAGCAGTGTAGAAAATAGTGTGCTAGGCTGCATGTTTATTAATAAGCTGGTTTGGTCAGGAGATGGATCACCATGTCTGAGCTCTTGCAGCTGGGCTGGATGCTCATACTGGCCAGTGAGCAACTGTCACTTCTGCTAAATCTGTCATATTGCAAAAACTGTTCTTACAGCATGCAGGTGTAAGCAGAGGTGGGCAGAATGGCAGCCTAATCCACCTTAGGGCTCTACCTAAAGTCAAATTTGGACGCTGCCTTTCTCAGACACAGTTGTCCCTTGGAAAGAATTGTCTCAGAGGCACAAGCAAGCTAAGGAGCAGAACAGTCACCAACTCTGGTGAAAGACCTCTGTCCATGTGTTTGCTGAAGGGCTTCCCTGAGCTCAGGTCATCCCTGAGCAATGGTGGAACAGAAGCCACATGGAATTCATCAGGAAATGTATCCTTGTACATCGCTTAGCAATGCAGCGCAGATTTTCAGGTAACCTGAAGACCTGGAAGAGAACCTTGCCTAGAAAGGGGCAACACTGCGAGGCCTGGGCAGCAGTACACTTTCTGTTTCTTGTGAAACAAGATGCCAATTCCTAGCCCAGAGGCCCTGTTGGGACCTGTCCTGCACCAGTGCAAGTCTAGCCCATGTGCTTTGTGATGGCTGTATGAGTGGTTTGAGGAGGGAAGAACACTTGGACTTCTCTTGATTTCTTCCTGCACCACCTCTCACTGGTGTTCAGCCCTAGGTCATTCTTCCCTGTTGCTACATTGGGCATGACTGTTCCTTCATGCTTCTGTTAGGAGAACAGTAGATTTCTTCCCTCTCTTTTTATAGGTGAGACTTCACCTGTGCATCACAAGACAACACGTGTTTCAGAAATTATCTGCTCTTTGGTCAAAGTGCATAGCAGATCCTTGAATCTGAGTAGATAAATAATCCTGTTGATGGAGGTTCTGCTTAATATTAAACTAAGGCTGTTGCTGAATCAGCTTCTTGACCTCTGGCAACCTTTGTGCCACAAAAATGTTTATAGATGTAAACATCAGGTCATAAATACATTTTCTTCAAATGACACTGCAGCATGTGGGGCACTGTGAGATTTATGGGACAATAAAAATCAGGGTTGACCACTGTGAATCATTTCCTCTTTATAGGTCTTTAGATCAGCTCTTAGTAACTGTTCCTCAGTGGCATTTAACAGTGTTTAAGAATATCTTTGCTCTCCTTAAACTGTCCTGTCGTCTGTGCGGTTCTGCGTATGTAAAGGGAGCTTGCTGGTACTGGTGTCTTTCCTGTGGTTGCGTGAGAAGCTCCACATGAGGCTGGAGGTTAAGATGGGACAAAAGATCATGCATAGAGTTCAAAGGCTGATTATTACAATATGCATTTTGAAATGATGGGGCAGTACAAAATGTGCCTGGAAGGATCTTCAGGAGGCCTTCAGTTCTGTTGTCCCTCACAAGAAGACCCACAACCATCAAATGCAGAGGTGTGCTTGCACAACTTCTAGAATTAAAAGCTTAAGAAAACAAACCAGGGAAGTGGTTTGAAATGCTATCAGGAAAAGAGATGGGAGATAGATTAAATGCCTTATTAACATCACCTAATGACAGGGTTATAAGCTCAGAGTAGAGATCCCGTCTGTCATCCAACTGACGCCAAGGAAATGCACGTGCTCCTGAGATGTGAAGCTAAAGTCCTTTCCATTTCCTGCAGACACTAGGGAGCATGTGAGACTCCCATGAGGGCCGTCACAGATGATGGGTTGTGCAATCAAAGATACCAACTGACAAGCAGCTGGATTAAGACCAGACAGTTCTGTCTTCTGCCTCCTGCCATCTTCCCAGCATCAACGCAGTGGTGGCAAAATAATTGAAAACTGATCTTCTAAAAACTTTTCATCCAGCATCAGCTTTCCACTAGGCAAGAGTGGTGTCCCATGCAAGGGTGGGTGGGAGTGGCAGAAGTGCTTCTTCAAGGGCAAGATGTGCTTGAGCTGGTCATGAAACTACACCCTGAGGGCTGCTGAATCAGGCTGTTTGTAAAAGTCAAGAGCATTTTAGTGTACAAGATGTTTATGTGTCCTTTCTTGAAGTGTTATAATGAGGATAAAGCAGTAGCATCAGGGAAATGGGGTCAGAGAGCAGAGCCCTGGGGAAGTGCATGCCTAACTCCTCTGGTGTTTACCTTGGGTTGTGTTTTGGTTACTGACTGCTAAACACAGCAAAGCAGAAGGTGCATTATCACTCTTCTGAATCTCAAACAGTTTGTTGTGTCTTACTGGACAGCACATCATTTGTAGCTTTAACCAGTGTAATATAGCAGAAGCTGCTGAAAAACACAGCTGTGTTACCAAAACTGCACTTTTATCTTCAGGAGGAAATATTTGTTGAAATTACCTTTTTGGCTTCCCAAACATGACAACATTTCTAAATGGAACAGTACCAATGAGTACATGTAATATTTTGTTTTAAGGTAGAAGAATAACCTTAACAAACATTTGATTTATGTTTTCTCTGCAGTCTTCAGCAATTGAGTTGGGGTTTTCTTGGGTGGCTTTAGGAATTGTTTAGGAGGTGAAGGACATTGTGGAATTTCAAAAACTCTTTACATGACTCTGGTGTGAGGTCTGTGAGGATAAGCACACTGCCTTGCCACTGGAGAGGTCCAATGAGGCATTTACGGCTAAAAAGCAGTCCCCACCCAGATTAGCCCACCCACCAGATGGGAGTGCTTGGTGGGAAATAAGAGAATAAATTCTTCAAAGCAATGTTAGACAAAGCTATTTTAGGAAAAAAAAAAATTGTCTTCCATTAAAAAAAAAATAAAAATTCTCAGCATTATGGAAGAGAAAACCTTTTGGCCTAAATTAGCTGTTACCTGGATGTTCTGAGTCACTTTCCAGAAGTTTAGTGCTGTTTGTCTCCAGCATATCTGACCCTGGGTTTTGTGTCCCAGTGCCATGCCCAGAGTCCGAAAATCCAGCTGTTCACAGACTGCTTGGCCTACCCTGTCCTGGACCAAGGGTTTGTTGGAGAAGCTTAGTTTTAAACAACATTTCCCTTGCCTAGATCTTTATCATTGCTAGAAGAAAGCTTACTTTAAGGGGACCATTGTTTGCATGTGTGCTACCGCTAGCTCTCAAGAGCGTGGCTGTGTTTACAAAAGCCAGGATTTGTTCCTGTAAAACAGGCAGGTAGGCGCTCTGCTCCCCACAGCACATTGGGGTACAGTTCTGCAGCCTGCCTTAATCTCATTGGCCTCTATCAGAAGAAGTTTCCGTGGAAGTTCTGGCAGTCTAACACCTTCCAGATACCCATAGATGCATCCTAAAGCTGTTAGTTTTGTTCAGTTGTTTTGAGGGGAGGTCTGGAACTTTGTGACCTGGATGCTATAGTTAAGGTTTCCTCATAAGAATGCTAAATCTTGCCCCAGCTGAATGAAAACAATTGAAACACAAGAACCGTGAGAAGGTAGATTTTCAGCTTGCACAGCATCACTCTGTTGAATAGAGATTAGCCTAAGCATGAGCTGAAGTTTCACTACATTGTTTGCTGAACAAAAACCTAAATTAATAACATCAAGTAATAGTTAGAGCAAGGGCGGGCTTCATCTATGTAGGAAATTCTGGGCTGTATTTTCAAATGCACAAGCTCATTGCCTTGCAATGCCAAAATGAACAGTTCACTTGGCATTTGCCAGTGGTGGGGTGCAATGGATTTTGCATTCCAAATGGCTCAGGAACGATACAGTGGGTGACAGTGCTGTTGAAACAGAAGGGAACATTGGCATTTGGAAACAGCTCTTCTATGGGAGAAAAAAAAAATTAAGAAGAGGAAGAAAGGTTAAGATGATCTTTTGTGAAATAATTCCAGACAAAGCACTGAGCGCAGGGCAGTGTATAGGAGTAGTGCATTAAGACTTCTTTATCTGGTGCTTGAGTCATCAAAACTTGTGTAAATATGCCTTTGAATAAAGATGTGTTTGTCTCATTCATGTCAAGGAATCAATAGCAATGCTTCTAAATCAGCAGCAATGCTTCTGTCTTCCCCAAGCAGCAGGAATGTAGGTATGGAGTACAGTATTTTGATAAGCAGCATTAACAGGTCTGTTCTCTCTCTGAAAGCAGTTCCCATGACTGTTATTTTGAAACTTAAACAAAATCCCAGACCCTCTAATCCAAGGTGGTAATGCTGTTGAACTGGTTTTTGAAAGGCGGGTATGAGGGTCTGAGTAACCTATCGGTTTAATCTTCCTTTTTATTTTATTTTTCCCCCCCACTTTTATGTATCTCTGCCTATGCTTCAACATGAGGTTTCAAGGCTTTGTTAGCACAGTTGCCATGTTCTTGTAATTTGTCAGAGCTGAGTTGTAGCTGGATGGTGAGAATTGGCAAGAGTCAGTCTGGTGTGACACCAAGAAAAAGGATCTCGGATTGCATAGGTTCAAACTCAGAAAACTGAGTGTGGTTTCTGTATTTTGGCAGTTTGTGTGTTTCATACCCTGTTCCCAAGTAGAAGACATAGCTCTTTCAAAGGTCTTTCAACCATCTGCAGTTAGTCCATCACCGTGTGGGGGAGGGGGGCGGGGAAGCATCCCACCTCACCTAGGCAGTTAGGTCACCACTGATGCTCTGGCAGGCACTGGTGAAGTCCCAGACTGGACTCAGTACCATATGGGAACTGGATCAGGAATGCATAAACTGGAATGGAAGGCAGAATGGACACTGACCATTTGAAAAAAAGACTTGACCCTAACGGTCCCTCAGCTTTACACTGAATATGTCATATATGGAATGGAATCTCTTGCTGGTTCTGTCTGTTCCTCCCTGCAGGTGCAACCTTTTTACTTTCTGCACCCACAACATGTACACAAGATTCAGCAGTGACTTTGATCACCACATCAGTCCTTGGTACTAACTACAAACATCAGTATTATCACTGCTAGAAGCACACACTGTATGTTAAAGTATGCTGCTAACTCCAGAAAATGCAGCTGCTTAGAGACTGAGCTGAAAAGATCACTCAACAGTGTTCTGTTCTAGTGCAAACCAGGACATTAACAGATAGAAATTTTGTGGAGTTTTAGAGATGAACCTCAGTCTGCTGAAGTCAGAGACAATTTTTCCATTATCAAGGGATTTAGTCACTGTGTAGTCTAACACAGTGCAATTGCTTTAATAGACGAGCTATCTAAAAGGGCAATCTGTAAACAAACAAGGTTCAGATGAGGTTCCTTGTGTGTTTCATTGGGAATAACTAGGTTTGGGGCAAGAGATAGCATATTTTAGAAATCTATCCATCTGTGGAGTACTATGGAAATTCACCAGAAGGTGAGTAACACAATATTCCTGGGTTTTTAGTGCTTGGATTTTGATAGCTACAGTAGCCTTTTAAAGAGCTGGGTTCTTTAAGAAAAAGGGACATTCTAATGTCATATATGTTGAACTTTTGGGATGGTTTTGGATTTGGGCCATCGTTTCAACCACTGGCATATTCCTGTACTGAAAACTTTAAACCACCCAGGGGAAAACCTGAGGTCTTTCGTGTTGAGTCCAGATCCACTGTTGCTACAGAGCTACAAGAGGCTGCTGTAAGAGTAAGCTTTGCATCCAGCCTGCGAGATTTATCCTGGCTGCCTTTTTCCTGATGCGTTTGCCTGATGTTTGAACTCTCTGTAAATCAGATCAAGGGATCCTAGATTTTCAGCTCTGGAGCCTGTGAGAGCAGAAAGGAAGGTCTTGAGTCTTGACTCCCTGTGCAGGTTGTTCTCTTTCAAGCAAATATTTACTAAGTACATGGGGGAGAGTTTGTATACAATTTGTTGGCATTATGTCAATACAGATTTATTCTGTTGTGTGTTTTAGTAGCTTAACTAATATGGGCATTGCAACAAGTGCTGGAAAGTAAATAGCAAGCACATCTTTATTTACTTGGCAGCAGAGTAACACTTCTTTAACAGATAGGGAAGCTTTCCCCAGCACGTATGACTCTCTTCAGCAGTTCCCCGCAGGCTGTTCCACAGCACACACACTTGTAAAATCCCTCTATAAGCCCAAATACCAGGCTTAGGGGAGACTTAAGTGCTGTGCAAATCTTGTGGTGAGCCTTTGCACAGGGGGTGAGCTTCATCCTAGCATCTGAACACTCTGCAAAGAAGCAGGCGGACTCAAGGCCAAAGGAGATGATTGCCTCCATCAGTTTGGCTGTTGGTCCAAGGCATTTATGAAAGATGTATCAGAGGCNTAATCGTGGTCTCAATCATGAGCAGAATACAACTGAAGAGTTTTCATTTGGAAGGACTTACTGAGAGCTTGTCTGCTCACTGAATTATAAATCTCAGCCGGAAGCATTTTATAATAGAAGTCCTGATATGACCTTTAGCAGATGGCAACCATGTGAGAAGGCTACTGTGCATTTGATGCCATCTGCATTGTAATCACCCCCATCAAAAAGTGTCTTATCCTGTCAGTGATCCTCTAATGTCTCATCCATAAAGTCTGATTCTGGGGCCTTGCAGATAATTCACACATGAGATTTTCATTTCAGAATCCAAGGTTCAGGATGATCAGTTGTGAAAAGTCGCTGGCGACAGTGAGAGTTCTAGCTGGAGAGAAATCAAGCCTTATTGCAGATGTCAGACCTGTGGATACTTCCACACATTGAACCTTTTACCATCTGAACAGTGAGTCCTCATTAGCTTCCCTAGAATCACCTGCTTGCACAGGGCCAGTTGTAGGTGTACTTGTCATCAGTGCTTGGGCTCAGGTGGAAAAAGAGAAGAGCTCTGCTTTGGGAGATGTCCTTCCAACAAGATCATGTCCTGGCTCACAGACAAGGTCTTCTCTCTGCAGCTTACATCCCTCAGTCTACTGCAGATGTTCTTTGGCTTCCTCTAACCCTTTTGGGGTCGAATCTCATGTCTGGGATAGCATTGTTGTTGTACTCCTGTTTCTCCAAGAAAAACTTTCATTGTTTCACAAGCAGCTAAAAAATGCATAGCCTCTAACTTCACTCTTACCATAACATTTACAACAGGCTCAACACACCCAGATTTTGCATTGCTGTTTAGCCCTGTTGAGCTGAATGGAAGGCAGCAACCAAACTTCCCTTGCTTTTCTCAATGCTTCTCCTATTTGCATGTTATTGACCACCTCCTCTGCTTCATTCCTATTCCTGTTCCTGGTTTGTTCTATGAATACCATTTAAATCACATTTAATGCCAGTGAAATGCTGCTGATAACTGCACCATTCAATTTGGCAAGTCTCTTATTCTAAGGCATCATATTGTGAAGCAGACTTCCAGCACTCTGATCAATATATGTTTTCCCAGGTTGCCATTATAGAGAGGTAGAGTAAATGAATATTTTTTTTCCCAAGGTCATGCAAGAACAGGCTTAATATTTGTTAATTATACCTCATATCCCCATACATGGTCACTTCTACTATGGTGAACAGATTTGTTTGTAGTCATCATCTGCACTTCCATGCAGAAATTGCAGTGGGTGATGTTTTTCCTCTGGACTTCTTTATGAGTCTTCTTTCATCTGCCTCCTGATTTTATTCTGCCTATTGAAATTTCATGCATTCTTGGAGGCTGGTAGTCCAGATGTTTTCATGACAATAGTGTCTTTATTATCAGAATTTCATAATTAGGCCATTTAAAAAAAAAATTTTTTTACAATACAGTCGTTTCAAGATTGTTGTGTAATGAGCAGTTAGATATTATAATCGGCTAGGAATGCGTTTCTCTGGAAGTCTAGATTATAATAGATTTTAATTTTACAACTTCAGAGGTCTAAATTAGACATTGTAGTAAAGAAAAATTAGTTTTTTCTATTAGAACATTTACTTTTGTGTTCTGCTTATGGCAGCTAAAGTGAAATACTTCCATATGTCTTTAATCTTAGGTTATTACAACTGCTGGTAAAAGAACTGGTGGAAGAATGGGTTGTGATGATGCAAGGAAACGTATCTAGAATTTTTAAGACACTGCCCTGTTCCCTCCTGCTCTGCAATAGGGAAGTCAAAGTGTCAACAGAAATAAAATCTTAGTGAGTTTGCACCAGCTGGAAGGTGGAATAACTTTGAGACATTTTGTTCTGATTACTTCAACCATTTCTTTTTTGCATGTAGCTGAAGTACTTCACCGAAAGTAATTTCATTTCCACCTCTTCTGATTTTGTGTGTGTGTATTTCAGCTGAGGTGATGTAATGGAAGTGATTGCCTACGAAAATGGGCATATTCCAGGAAAGAATAATTTCCCATCATTTTCCTCAAGACCTCCCTCTGTAATTTCTCTTACTCTGTTTTACTGTTCTTGTTTTCCCTGATACTCAGTAAAATATGAATCCTTTCAAATGTTAACTTTAAACTTAGTCTTTCAGTTTATCTTTTGCTTCTCAATGGCTAGTATTAAAAATTGATTTCTAAGGATGCTCATGGAGGCAGACACATTTTCAAACAACATGATGAGTACGAGTATAATGTTGGAGCATAAGTGTAATTTTCTGTTTCTGTGCTTCTTTTGTTTTGAAAATGAAAATTTTACTCCTAGTCCAACTCCATTTGCATTTTGAGGGGAAAAGTCCTGATGGCTTTATGCAAACAAAATGCTTTGAGGATGTAGACAGTGTTTTGCTGAAGTGAGTCCCCCATTAATCTCTTTCTGGTCCTGCAGGGGACTGTTGAGACACCCTGGCACTCACTTAAGTCTTGTGACTGCGATTTCTTTTTGCTGGGATTCGGGATAGTCTTCTGCTTCTGCCTTCTGCCAGACTCTGCAAGGCTGCTCATATCTCTCTGTTAGCTCAGGTGAAATGTAGGCTGCCAAAACACCCAGCAAGTTGTCTTGATCCTTTCTGCTTTAGCATTGACCCAATGATCTTTTCCTTTGCTCTGTCAAGAGAGTACCAGTAGTATAATTGGCTTTCTCTTTTGCCCCTGGAAGTCCCAGGATTATGATGTGAAAATAAATGATCCTCTATACTGTGAGACAGATACTAACTTCACAGCTGGTCTTTGTTGCCTGACTCTTTGTGGGACAGCAGATGTTAAGTGTGGATTGTAGCTAGATGATGAGTCCCATGGGTTACCACTTTTCTTGTCTGCAGGCTCTCAATGCTCTGTCCAGGTGTATTTCAAACAGTACTGCCACTTTCTTTCGTCATTAAAAAAGAAAGAGAAACTATAAATGCAGAAGAAGATCCCCAGGACTCTAGTTGCTGCCTTGGAAAAAAAGGGATACTGCACATCGCAGAGAATACATTTTTTCCCACCACATTTAGCAATTTCTCAAGATCCTCCATTAAGTTCAAAAAACCTGGGATCAACTTGTCTGCTTCACAGACTAAAGAGAAGCCTGAGATGGGGGAGAAATCTGGGGGAGTGAAGAGGGGGAGAGGAAGACAGATGGCATCCTAGGGCTGGTTAGTGTTGATGACTTTTGCCCTGTTGAAGAGAGAACAGGCACAAAGAGCTGTCACGAGATAGCAGATTTTGCAGGTCGCTGAGGTCCTCCAGTCTTCAAAGTCTGAGGTATGTGGTCTCTGAATGCCATATCAGGTCAGGATGAGGGAGTTAGAATGAAAACAGCTAAGGCAGCACTATGGAGATGAAAGAGGTCTCCTTCACAGAGCGTTCCCTTGGATGATTTCTTTACCCATGTCTGTGCTGCTGATGTTGGCACTGGAGCTGTGGACAATGTTGGAGGTTGGTTGCTATGTCAGTGTGATGGACTCCCATGTCCAAACTGCTGCATGGAGCATGCATGCTCAGGCAGTGGCTTTAAATGACTTGAGGTTAGAAACCACTCTCTCTATTCCTGTCTAACATAAAATGATTTTTGTGGCCAGAATGAAGTAAATGATGACCACATCCTGTCTAACTCTTCCCAACCAGATCTACTACTTGCCTCTAAGAAGTTAAGTAAGAGGTGACGTCGCAGTCTGAGCTAGGGGTGGCTTTCATGTTATGTGGTGCTCAGAAAGTAGGTTACTGGGTCAGAACAGCAAGTTCTGACTGTTTGCCAGCTGGGCTTTTTTTTTTTTTTTTTCCCCCCACAATGTTTATACTGCTGTGACCTGCCATGCTAAAGTGAGTCTGAAATGAGAGCAAGCAGGGCTTTGAAACAGTGAGATGTGTTGAACTGAACACATCCTTCTGTGCTTGCATCAGTTTATCAGCTCGCAGGATGCTTGCTTTATGGTGGCTTCCTTTTCTGATATGAAAAGTAAAGCTAATTGGAATCCAGCTGCTAGCAAAAAAGGCTGTCCTTCTGCTTTAGTGATTAGCTTGAAGTAAAAAACCTTCCTACACGTACTGGAGGGTGCAGAAATGTGGGGTCCTTCAGAATTCAGTACTGGAAGAGTTTACTCTCAGAGGAGATCCCTTGGGACACCTGCAAAGTGTGAACCGTGCTCAGCATAGTGAATTTTGGAATAAAAAAGTTTTGATTCAGGCTCTGATCTGTTTGAAATGTTCCCCAGCTGCTTGCACTGTTTTGTCCAAAACTAAGTTTCTCCATTTGCAACTGTTCTGTCATTTTAACCCTCCAGAAAGCCAAAGCTCATGTCGTTGCTGCTGGGTATGTGGATGAAGGGCAGCTACTGACAGATTAGATCCCCAAAGGAGAACAAGGAGTCAATCCGAGGGTGATAAAGCTGATGTAGAACATAAGGAATGCAGCTGTAGCCACCTTCCAGCAAGAGCACAGGGGGAGGAGGATTACTGTTGGACTCTCTGGTTTTAAAGGTCTTTTCCAACCTAAATGCTTCTACACTGGCAGAGGCAAAACTGACTCACACTACAGGTAGGTTTGTGCCTGCTCCAAATTTTGGGCCCTGCAGTCCTTCCTGATCCAGGCGACAGCAACCTGAGAGCAGACCTCTTGTCATGATGCTACCACAGGCTCCATCACCCCACAAGGGGGGCACGAAAGCAGTGGCTACTTCATCCATAGGGCTGGTGTGAGCACCTTGCGGACCTGATTTCTCCAGAGGTCACATCCAGCTGCTGTGAGCACAGCTGGAATGCCTCAGCCTTGCATGTATTCCTTGCAGAAGCACACTGAGTTGCTGCAGCACGTCCAGAGAGGTGCAAGGCCCCGGAGAACAAGTCTTATGAGCTGAGAGAACTGGGATTGTTTAGCGTGGAGGAGAGGAGGCTCTCTACAACTACCTGAAAGGAGACTGTATTAAGGCTGGTGTTGGTCTCTTCTCCCTAGTATCAAGTCATGGAACAAGAGGAAATGGGGAGATTGCACCAAGGGAGACTTAGATTGGATATTAGGAAAAATGTCTTTACTGAAAGATTAGGCAGGCATTGGGCCAGGCTGCCCAGAGAGAGATGGCAGAGCCACTGTTCCTGGAGGTGGTAAAAAANTGTTGGTCTCTTCTCCCTAGTATCAAGTCATGGAACAAGAGGAAATGGGGAGATTGCACCAAGGGAGACTTAGATTGGATATTAGGAAAAATGTCTTTACTGAAAGATTAGGCAGGCATTGGGCCAGGCTGCCCAGAGAGAGATGGCAGAGCCACTGTTCCTGGAGGTGGTAAAAAATGTGTAAACATGGCACTTCAGGATAGGGTATAGTGGCGATGGCAGCATTAGATCAACAGTTGGACTTAGAGATCTTTCCCAGTCTAAACAATTCTTTAATTCTGCAATGTCATATCCAAGGGGAAACTCATTGGGTTCTGGAGGCAAGCTTTCCTTGTGATCCGTCACTTTGTGCCCAGATTTCTACAGTCTGATCTTGCAGCCCTCCTCCCTCTGATTAAGTGCAAAGTGTGGGGTACACAAAGGATGGGTGGCCTGGCTTCCAAACATTTGAATAATCTTACCAATAACAATATTACTCAAAGCAAAGCCTCAGAATATGCTTGGTGGCTTGCTGCCAAAGCTGACTTAAGAGGGAACTGTGTAGGCCATTCAGGCAAGTGATTCATCAAGTTTTCAGTGCTTCTGAAAGCACATCTAAAAGAAATTCAAGAGAAAGAAAAAAAAAAAAAAAAATTGGAAGAATGACTACACCTTGCAATATCTCTGTCTTAAATCACAGAGAGCTTTTTGCTGCCAGAGCAGATGCAGCAGGACTGAGGGAGAACAGCCTAACTTAATGCTCCTCACCAAGCTAAAATGGCATCTAATCACAACGCGCAGCAGCGCAGCCAGGAAGTGGTTCACGCAGCCTGCAAAGACCACCTTCAGCACTGGGGTTTCCATGTGCTTCTTCAAGTTTCTTGCCTGTGACTTGAAAATACCTAAAATTTTCCAAGTGGGGGAGAAATAGGTTGCTCAAAAAAGGGCATAATGGGCAGTGCAGCTAATAAACCTGCAGGTATCCATGAAGTAAGGGTTGGCTCATTTTCTTGCTGCTTAATGCAATGCAAGTTGGAGTGCAGCATCTCTTAGAAGACATGTTATTTATGAGAGACCTTCATCCTCTTGGAACTGCAAAGGTTCCCCACTGATGACAGCTCAGCAGGGCCCCAGTTATCACTGCTGACTTACAGTTCCCTCTCTGCTGGCAGTCGTTTCAGCAACTACCAGAGAATATATGTTAAGCCTCACCTTGAAGACCTCAGTCCTGTGAGGTACTGAGTGTTTGGTGTGGGGAGCACCATTACAAGAGGCAGAGAGGAGGTGAATGGCTCACCCTTGCATGCCCCCTTCCTTCTTAGAGGGCTGGATCAGATTCTTGGCTGACAGAAATAGATACAACTCTGCTACCTTCAGAGGAGTTATGCTGGCATATGATGGATCTGAATTTGGCCAGGCATCTATTTAGAAGCAAAGGCTCTAAAACTTTCAAGAGAGGCATGCATTTAAAATGTAAAATATCCCACATTAGTTCTTGCCAGCCTTGCTTCTTAGGAGGTTGTGTTGATGCTAACTTGACCTGTATGAAAACCCATGTCTTTCTCTTGGGTACCAAGTCATCGGTGAGTTTGGCATCATTGCACAGCTTGGTTTTGCCTTCCCCCCTCCTGTGTCAGGGTTAGTGAAGGAAGTGGCAGTCTTAGAGAGTCCTACCACATCACACACCGTGCTCACTTCTGCTTCTGTCCTTGCTCTGCTTTGTTGTGTGATCTTACTCAAGCTGTGTTTGGCCTCGATGTCTCTCTCTCTGCAGAATGATGACGACAGCACTATCTGAGTGCTTTTACCTGGACTTTTTCTGGGGGTGGAAAGCAGCATAAAAAAGCAGCAATCTCTCTCTTCTTCCTCCCTGCTGCACAAACAGCTCTCCAGCATAGCTTTGTCACTTCAGCAGCTGTAGCACGTCAGTAAAAATATCAAAGCCTGATATAAGGTTCTACTTTGGAACTCACAAGCCATTATTATGGCAATGGAATGCCCTAATAATACTCTGGTTCTAGTCAAGGCAGATACATCTTCTCTCCATGTATGGGACTCTGACCTATGAATCTAGTTACACTTAATAAGATGTAACAGTTGCTCAGGGAACTGATAATAGGATATGGAGTTCTTTATCCATGTTTCGCGCATTGAAATCCAGACCAGGTCATTAGGAATTAAAACATCTTACCGTCTGATGTCTGTCCAGTGGCCTCTGCAAAATGAGTCCCAGCTCAGCAGCCAGTGCATAAACTCTTGAGGTTTCAGGTTGGTTGTTTTGTTTGTTTTGTTGGTGGTAGCTTTTTCTTTCAAAGGGAAAAATGTCTTTTGCAGTCCCATTCCTACCTCCATTAGCACCATGGCCAGCTGTTTGTAGGCAGGCGAGCAGCCAGGCAGACATAGGGCCAGGGTGTTTTCTTTCTCTAAAGATGCTTTTCCAAATCAAAGCTGAAGTACGTTAGAGCAAGGCTCTTGGGAAAGCAGCCAGTGCTGGCTCTTCTCATGCTGAGTTTGTTTTGGGACTAAATACACAGTTATGTTCTCTTGGCTTCTTAATACGGCAGCTATTTAGAAATATAAAAATAATAGCTTGTAAAAAGTGATGCATGGGTTTCCTCTCTTTCTGTCTCTCACATGAAAAGCATGCCAAATATTTATTTTCAAAAATTATTTGAAAAATGGGAGAGGAGGAAGAAAACCTTTACTTAATGCTGCAATTCCATTCAGACACAGACATGTCTGTATTCCATTAATTGTGGTGAGGCTTTATATTATATATATCTTCCCCATTTATTTATAACCAGTAAATTTTTTCCCATCTGAAAACACCAGATGAGTGTGAAAGGCTCCATAGTTACCGTCTACCCTGAGGAGAGCTGTGTGGAAGAAGGTATTTCTTTTTCTGTCATCAAAACAGGGCCATGGTCATGCTCACACACAGAGGATTGTTTGAGAGGGTTTATAGCAGCAAAGACCATTGTTATCAATGGCTGATCAAACACAGAATTCAAATTCCTATGAACCAAACCTGGCTCTGTGACTCAGAGCTATGGTTTGAGTGATTCCTGTCTGAGGGATGGTAACTTGGGCTCTCAGGGGTTAGGCAGTCCCCCCTTGGTAGTCATGTGTCCCTAAGTGAATCTGGCTGCCTACCCTGCCACCAACCTCCACTCCACTGGGGATGTCAAGCTGCTTCCTCATGTAGGACTGAGAGCCTGGCACTGATCTCCCTTGGCCTCTGGGGAGCCAAACTCACGGTCCTCACCCAGCTCTGAAAGAGTATTCCATCTCCTGTGCCTCCAGGCTTTTGTGAAATATCACCAGTTTTGGAGGAAAATGGATTGAGGGTTTACTTAAAAATAAAATTAATATATCTGCAGAGAGAGTTCCTCACTGAATACTTCTGTTTTGTATTTTGGAGCATGCTAAAGGAGAAGAGATTAAGTATCTCCATTTTGAATGAACTGAGGAATTGAACTTTCTTCCCTTTTGGGTTCACTATCCACTCATCCATACAGACACTTCTAAGACTGCTCTTGCATGTTTCCATTCTTGTGTTTAATAGTCTGAGCTGATGATGAGTGGAGATGTCACTAAGGTAAGCACCTGTAGTGTACACAGAAGCATCACAAGCATCCTCTTGGATGCCCTTAATAAAATGTTCAGGTCTTTTGAAACATGGAAGAGGACTGCAACACAGATCAAACCATCAGATCCTCATCAGCTTTTGGCCTGCTCAGCTCTCCACAATTCCCCAGATGCTTGGCAGCACTACTCCAGATTAATTAAGCTGTGCCTGAATATCAGCCACATTCTCTTAATAGCACTAAAATACATTTTTTTTTTTTCATTCTCATAAGTAGGAAGTGGCCAAGGCAAATTCTAGAGTTGGTTGGTGGGTTTGTTGGTTGTTTTTTTTTTTTTTTTTGTGACCATGGGAGGAAGTGATTAACCTTTTAAATGCTAGACTCATAGAAAAATCTTGGGAGCCCACAGCAGACTGTCTCTACACCTCTTCCTTATTTCTGTTTAATTGTTCTCTGCGAAGCACCAAGTTAAGAAGGTTAGCTGGAAATTGGACAAATCAGCCATTCTCAGGGAGTGTTTCAACAAGGTTGGGGCATTTAGTCACCTCAACCCCTGCTTTGCCAAATCGCATAGCAATGGAGCGGTGAACCCCACACATTTTGCAGGTGAGTGAGCACAGCAAGCCCTGAACAACCTCTTCCTTAGACTGTGTAAGAATCAAGATCAGATTTATCTGTATTTCATTGGGAACTGCAGAAACATTCTCTTTTCTGCTCCTGTGTCTCAGCACTTTCAGTTTTGTGTTCTACAATAACAAGGTTTGAAATGAGGTTGGCATTGCAGGGCAGATGTTCAGAGGAGATGGTGCAGCTTTGGGGGCACTGCAGCCTCAGATGCTGAATGCAGGTCAGGGCTCCTGGAGGCTGTTGGACTCTTCCTGGCCTGATGGGCTCTCACTACTTGTGGGATTTGTTGGTTGAAGAAGCACCACTGGTGAACCACAAGCTCTGTGGTTGGATCCCAATAGGAGTAATTACATGGTGCCCACCTGAAGTGCCCCCTGTGATTTTGATGGGAGAGCCGTTCTCCCACCTCCTGTCCTGGGCTGGTGGGTCATGCCCTTCTTGCTATTTCACTGATACCTTTGCCCTGGGCTTCACCTAGCAATGTGTGGCTGTCTGTCCATCCCAGTTTTTCATTGCACTCTGTCTCTCCTGCAGCTGAAAGGCTCTGTTTCAGTCTTGTAGGAAATTCTTTCAGTCCTTTGTGGCTTGGGGTTTTCCATTGGCAGGACACTTGCCACTGCTTCTCTCACACAAGCAGCCAGGGGTTACTTAACTGCCCACATCTCCCTAAAAATAGAAATTCAAAGTACTTAGACACTGTTTTGTTAGTGTACGCAGTGAGCTTTCTCCCAGCTACCCTAGTCTATTAATAACAGCTCCAAAACCTTTGGTTTGCCTATGCATTTAGGAAAATTCCTTTTTTCCAGAAGGGGGGTGCTGATATTTCTGTGCTCTGAGATCAGAGCTGCCATCCTGCTCATGTCCTGCAATGGGGAAGTGGGGGGGTGGCTTGCACACCCACTTCTTGTGCCCTGCTCTTCCCAAAGGAGCACAAAAACATGGAGTAAGCCATGTATGACTATTTTACTAAGATCTGACTGCAGAGGATAAATCAGAAAACTTGGGTATATATAAAAGTGCAGGAACTGGTAAGGAAAAAAAGAAATAATACAGAGAAGAAAACACAGGAAGAAGGTGCCTTTTTGGTGTGAAGAGATAAGCTGAGAGTCAGCTTTCAGATGCTTTTTTAAATAAGGCATTCTCCTGGAAAATACAGATCCTGATCGATTATGAAACCCTCAGGGATCTTCGAGGTCAGAGCTCCCCTGATAAGGGACAAACAAGGCTGAGCAGCAGTGCCATTCCACATGGTTATGTTACTTTTCAGTGAGAAATGCAACCAAAACATTTTGTGTAGATTTTGTATTTCTGCGTGCCACATCAAACACTGAGGAAAGGTTTTTTGAGGCTGGGTAGTGAGATTTGTCTTGGATTATTAATACAAGAAGCCACATGTAGATGAGGTAGAGAGGACCAGATCTGCAGCAGCTGTGATTTCCATAGACCCATAAGCTTCATGCTGACAAAGGGCTGTCCTGAGCATCCTTCTGCCCCACAGTGTGCTACCTGTGGGTTGTTTATGCCATTTACCCCTCTGTGAGGCTCAGGCTCTGAGCAAGTGAAGTTCTTCCTGTCCCTGCTGTTTCTCTGACCCTTCCTCTACATCCCTCATAATGTTTGCAGTAACCCAGCCCTGAGGTGTTTTCAGCCTATGAGGTGCAACTCTTGCGTGCAGAACATGCTCCCTTCTTCTCTGGCCTTCCTTAATTCTTTGCTCACAGCTGCAAAGGTTTAGTGGACACAAAGGTTGATTCCTGGCAGATGATGGAAAAGCTGCTCTGAGTTATAACTCTGCCCGTGTTCTGGCTCTGCAGTCTTGATCCTTATTTGCATTTTTCTCTATATGGTTCTTTCCATTTCCACACATGAATCTTTCTTTGTTAAGACTCTACCCCACGCTGAACAGAGAAGAGGCACAGATGGCTCGATGCATGTTTGTGTTTTTTTTATTCTTTAATTTGTACAGTTCATTGAACAGCAGCAATGTTTAAGTTATGTAAACCTTAAATATCTTTTATTTTCAATGGAAATGGCACTTGCCAAGAGCCCAACCCTCCACTAATAGCCTAGTGTTCAAGAATGTTTCAACTTCATTTTCTAGTGTAGCATTTGGTCCTGCTGAGGAAGGGGTGGGCTCCTTCCATGCTACGGAAATAATCTCAGGCTAGTTCAAAGAGCAAAGATTATTTGGTTCCCCTAGGGGTAATTTTAGGATGTGCTTTGGAAGTCACTTCTCCTTGGCACTTATTTAAACAGCCTATATGCCACCAGAGATCAGCCTCAGTGCCTTTGATGGAATCTGTGTTTCTATCTTTTTAACATCTGGGTGGTGGAGATACTTTGGGTACCTGTGTATCATAGATGAACACCTAAATTGGCACTTGGAATGTGTGCTTTGAGCATGGAGGTAAGAGGCTGTGGTTCTGGGTTATGATTCTCTCGAGCTCAGCATAACAGGGTAGCACTGCACTCTGGATCTGGCCCAGTGCCCTGGTTATAGTCCCTATGCAGGCTTCCCTGGAAAGGCAACCTGATCACTTGTACCTCCCCAGAGGGATGGACCATCACCATGTCACACCTGAATCTTGGCCCAGTCACACACAGCTGGGGGCATTGTTTCAGGCATAGACTTGGTGTTTTGAAAGATGCTAGAATTCCTTGTGAAGAATTACAGAATACAGTAAAATTTCCCTATGTGCTCTCCCAGCTGGAGATTTGTACCTGTGCCTGGTAGACTCGGATGCTGTAGCCATAACACTGTTCTTGCATGGGGCAGGTGCTTGGGACAGCTTTTTACAGTGCCTTTCCTGTGATATGGAATCATGTACCCATCTATGTCCCCCCTAAACTCACTACACTGCCAGCAGTAATTTGGACTGCTCTATTATATTTTAGAAAGCTGTCAGAGGCTTGATTTATAAAATACAGATCTGTCACACACTGACAGTGCAGATTTTAAATGCGCTCAAGCTTTTAAATCCTGTGTTTTGACTTTTTCCAAAGTTTCCTTTTTGGCAGCTCAATTGCAGTGCTCCCTATTGGGACTTATTTAAGGGGAAGAAAGGACATCATGTACTTACAAGTGTAAATGATGTTTATTCCCCTGAACGAGTAAGTGACAAACCCAGAGGGTGAATAAGATAAGCTCTTCAACTTGGTAGTCTTTAACTTTCTTTCTAGCAATTAAGATGAGGTTGGTAGCTCCCTGTCAGTTCTGCCATAAAATAATACCAGGTAGTCATGTAGCTTTTATACTAATAGCAGAGAGTGAAGACACTTAGCCTACCTCTGAAATACCTTCAGTCCTATTTTAACAGACACTCTCATATCAACTGTTTTATTGTCTATCTGGATTCAGAAATGGCCAGCTTCATTACATGTGGTACATTAAAAATAGCTCTGCTGAGGTTCTCGAGCCCGAATTTACACCCTCACAGAAATGAAATCAATCTCTCTCCAAAGAGAGAGCTTTCTCAGAAAGCCGTCTCAAATTTCATTTTTCTAGATGAGTTTGCTTACATTCAGAAGAAAATTTTTACATATGCAGAGAAAGAGAGAGAGGGAAGGAGAGTTCCTCTTTCCTACCTCATGGCCCCAAGAGGCTGGGCGAGATGGGGGTGCAGAGCCAGACACAGCCCACAGTACAAGACATGGGTCAGGATGCAGAGGTGCAGGGACGCTGGCATGTTGTGAGATCACGATGCAGGTCTCAGGGCAGGGTTGATCAGGCCCTCCATGTTGTAATCTTATCCAGCACAATGCGCTGCCCGCTTCTGCCATCTGAGGCTCTAGAAAGAGCTTTCATAAGAAGCTGGCTGTGGTTTATCTAATCCCTGGTCCTCTGGCCACCATAGGGCTGCTTAGGCTTAGCCTCTTCTTCTACTTGCCCTGGAGTTCATTTCAGCCGTTTTGGCACAGTCTCTCCATCAGTTTGAACTCTGCTTGTACCTTTCCCTTCTGAGCTCAGAGATCCGTGTTTTGGCACATCCTCTTGAACAGCTCCAACCAAGTGTGAAGGGAGGCCCGGCACTGATCTGCAGTGCTGCAGTGCCGAGGGATTCCCTGCAGCAGACGTGACCCTGCAGGTTCCCATACAGCTTGGCTTTCCATCAAGGTTCAGTTTATCCTTCTGTTAAACATTAAAGTCTGTCTACAGCTCAGGGATGCTGACTGCAAGTAATCTAGCCTTGCCTGGGACGTGGTGAACTTCTGTCCTCCTCAGCTGGTTTGTGAGTAATGACTGAGGTCAGTACTCCGTTCTGGCTAGTTTGCAGGAGAATTGTTATTTGAAACATAACTTGAACACCAAAATCAAAAGAAATAAATCTAAGCCAAGCAGGAAAGACCACGGCACAGCTGAGACTGAATCTTGTAATCTCTTCCTTTTCCAGCTGTAAAAATCTTGAGTCCTTGCAAAAATACTGAGCTATTTGCTAGCCAGATTGCTTCTCCTTTTTTAGGGAGGCGATGCAGGAGAGTAAGACATTCCTTCCTTCTCCAAACTACAGAAGCAAAAAGTGCTGAAAACTGACCAGTATTTCCTCATCCTAGAGGAACTGTGGAGATAACAATGCAAACCCACCTGCAATTGTTCTTTTTCAGCAAGTGCTGGTATATTTTTAAGCTACTCACAAGCCTGTTAAATAACTGACCATCTTTTAAGCTAAGGCACCCTGGAGTGTAGGAGGAGAGTCATTCTCAGGGGGGATTTAACACAGTTATGTAAAATAATCTGAAACCATCCTGGTTGTTCCAGAAGGATTGTAATTAAGTGTTGGGCTTTTTTTCATTTGTTTGGTGGGTTGTTTTTTTTGGGTTTTTTTATGCCTGCTGTCATCAGTTGATTTTTTTTTTCTTTGTAACAAAACAAAAGTCTTGCTCCCATTTGTTTGAGAAGCAGTTTCTGTTCCTCCTGTGAAGAGGAAGGGGATTTGAACATGATGTTGAAGCACTGCTCTAAGTCTGGATATTTATGACACAAAATATCTTTTGAATAGTAGGCTCAAACAGAATGGAAGATTAATCAGATGTTAGAGCAGACAAGCACCATCATGCTGGGCTGGGTACAAAAGGCACTCAGTGCTTGCTAACCAGCTACCAGCCTGTGCAAAGGCTTTCCAGCACAATCCCCACATTGGTTTTCAGCCTTTTTGCCAGTCAGAAGGTTGGCAACAGCTTAGCTTAGTTGGGGCACTATATTTTTCTCCATAGGAGTCTGTCACAAGTAGATTTGTACAGCAAACCTGTGGCATCCTAAGGCATATCTAAGATGCACACAGAGCACAACCCATGCATCCTGTACACACTATGTCCCTATGCTGGCCATGAGGGTGAAGGTGGAACCTCTGGACCAAGCTGGACCTTTTGTACTTCAGATTTAACCCGTTTCTCTTCTCTCTCCTCACCATGTGCCTTCTGTTCTCTTTTTCAACTCTGCCCTCCACATGATGCATTTTCTTATATTCTGAATGCAGTAGTTTTGGTATTATCCTGGCTCTATGATAGGTTAAAGAGAAAACTCCATCACCTGGCTGGCTGGCTGTGGTGGGATTTTGACTACCTGTGCCATTGCATTAGCCACCACCTGTTAGGAAACCCATATCATGCATTTGGTAAGCTCCCAGCAAAGGCAGATAAGCCACTCTGCTGCTAGCAGTCTTCCACAGCCACATGGTAAAACCACTGTGGCAGGACTGGATGGAGCTTTGTGGAATATGCAACCTGGTACCCAGGTGTTTTATGAAGAGAGTGATATTTAGCAGACTCGAATATCACTGGTGCTGCCATTTTTCATTCCCCTATAACTAAAGCAGAACTTGTCACAGATGACTGTGTTTAGGGTCGTTTGGATGCCCTGCAATATGTTCACATTTTCCACTGCTGAATGAAAAGGAGAAAATGAGTATGATACTTGTTGTAGGTGTCTGCCTTGCTTGCAGATGGTCTAGATTTCCGCATAGCTGCTTCTCTGTTACATGGGGCTTTCAGGTTTCGCTATTGATTAGAGTGGTCACTTTTCTAATTAAAAGAATTCCCAAGTCTAACTATTGACTTGGAAGTAAATGTGCTGGGTTATTAAAGATAAGAGGCTTTGGTCAGAAAATATGCTACACTCTCTTGCAAAAGAGGTCAGTGTAACTGGAGTAAAAGTGTGTCCTAAAAATCGGAAAACAGGCAAAGGAAGCAAGAAAGTAGGAGCAAGGCAAACACTGCTTATGTAATTATGGCAAAGCAAGTAGGACAGAGGAGAGACCAAACAGTCCTGCCCGCCTTTCAGGTGCCCACTTCTCACACACTGCCTGTGTGACTTGTCTTCCTCCTGCATGAGGGCCAGTCTCACTCAACTGAGGCAATTTGGTTAAAAAGAAAGCAGATGTACTTGGCCCATCATGAAATGATAGCAGTGGTGAAGTGTCTCTCGTTGGGATGAACTTGCACAGGACTTCAGTGATCTTGTGGTAGATCAGTGGGTGTTTTGAAGGTACACTTCAACCCTATCCTTAAATTCCTTCTCAGCTCTTGATCTCCGTTCCTGAAACTTTACAGCAGTGCAGCCATTTCTGTTATGGAAAAGAGAGTTGTCTGCAGTGAGTTTGAAGTCACCTGGCAGCCCCTCATGCTTTGCCCAACAAACTGCTTGTCCACAGTGAGAAATGGGCCCTTCCATGCAATCTTCATCAGAGACTCAGAGCTACAGTCTTTGAAGGAGCTTCTCTCTTCCTCCACTGTTTCTAGAAATGAGCCCACACAATTTGCAGAGAGTAAGCACTGTGCTGTGAAATAACTGAAGCTAAGTGAGATGAATCCTGCCCCGAGGAACCTGAATTCTGTGAAGTAATGCATAATTACCCTCACCGGATGTTGCTGCCACCTCTAGGTATAGGTCCTGTAGGTGGTTCTCAATGTGCAGTGGTAGTTACAGGATTTGCAACCTTTTATTTGTATACTCATGTCCATCCCCTGGGGATGTGAAATTCCCACGTGTCAATAGGCAGGCATGCTACTGGCAAACCAAAATGACTGTGCATCAGCCATGGGGCTCTAAACAGCCAGCCTTGGCACGGACGCTCTTGTCTGTAGCTCTGCTTGGTCTCAGGGCAGAGGTACGGAGGTACTGGACCCTTTTGATGCTGAACAAACACGGGACAGAAAAGCAGCTAGGACTCGTGGCAGTGTCATAGTGCAAGATGATGTGGGAGGCAGTGGGTGGATCCAGCAAGTGGTGGAAGACATCCAGGATGACCAGGAAGTTTAACAGGGTGGTTCTAAAGGGCCATACTAAGCCTTGTGGTACAACCTGCTTCTGAAATACTCTCCTTGGTGGTTGACACCAGGATTCCTAACAGCACAATTTCAGTAAGCATGCACACTTAGAAACCCATATGTAGAAGGAGATGTGTCTTTCAGCCTGCTCTCTTCACATCATTAACTGGTCCGTCTTTTTTTTTTCCATCCTCAATTTATTCAATTTTCCTATGCTTTTAGGGAGATTTTCCTCTCATCAGATGACTTTTTCCACTTCCATGTATAAATTTTACCCTTGTCTCCAGTCCTGAAGTATTCACAGCTCAATGGTCCACATAACCATTGGGCATACAGTAATTTCTCTTTGAATATTTTCCATATCTCTCCTATGTGCTTTTCTACCCACATGTGTTCCATTGCCTTGTACCAAAGGGTGTCTTTTTTCCTCTTTTATACTTTTGGTTTATCTATTGTGTTTTTTTCTTCCATGCCTTTCTTCTTGATGGGTTGGGTGGGTTTGCACATCACAGAGCTTGAAAATTTCCCCCTTCAGACTCTTTCATTGAACCAAACCTTATTCATCTGATATGCACAGTGACTGGAATTCAATCCTGAGTAAAAGAGCAACATACCTGCTGCAAGGAACCTATTTTGGGAGGATTTGAGGGACAAAGGCCTCACATGACCCTCCACAGAAGAGTGTCCCAGATAATTTTGTTGTTGGGATTTTCTTTCCCATGGTATTTTTGCATTAAAACTTAAAAACTTAAATTCTGTTTTTTTTTTTTTTCCAAAGACTGACATAGCTTTTCTGACGGAAAAAGTAAGAATAATGGTGACTTAAATTGTGCAGTTACTGTTTCTCCTGGTTTTATTTAACCCTGTAAGGTAATACAAAGGAAATAACTACCTGTGGCAAGCACAGAGCTTTTGTTTCACTATGGGCTAATAGAGAGTCATGCTTCAAAGGACAAAGATGGGAAAACAGGCTCACGGTATTTGAAGCAATGGCTCTGAGCAAGACTTTAAGAGCCACGGTTAAATAGCCACAGTGCTGTAGTTGGGAGGAATACAATCAGGGATGTTAAGTAGCGTTACTTATGTGACTTGGTGCTCACCACAGTGGTGACACAAGCCCTCCTTTGGTGCAAGAAAGGTGATGAAAAGCTACAGAGGACCAAGATGAGAGGAACTGCAAAATGTGTATGTTGGTGAAGGACTCAAATACTTACACCAGGCTGATTTAAAAATAAAAGGGTTAACTTGACTGCAGCCTAGGAGCTAATATACTCACTTATTAGTTGGAAGTTCTCCTGTTTAGCAGATAAAAGCATGAGAGTCAATGGCCCAAAGGTGATGTTAGGAGAATTCCCAAAGCAATTTAGTTTGCACAAATCATGGCTATTCATCAAGGATCAGAGCAGAACCTCATGTGCAGGGCAGTTCCAAGCTCAGACAGGCTGACTTTCTAAAACACTAGTGCCTAGCTTGAAGGGGCACTCAGCCATGGACACTGGCAGCACCCTCTCCATGCAAAGACAGCAGAGTGTGGCCAGTGGTCACATGCCACACAACTGGCGGTGTGTCACTGGTCTAACGCTCGCTGTGTGCCTGAGCACCAGTTCAGGCAAGAGTTAATCCAGACGTGCTGCGTGCTGCATTAACACCCGGAGACCTGATAGATTTAGGTTATAGGAGCAATATTAGCCTTCAGAAGTGCTGCAAAGAAATATAAGCTGTTTGGCCTGATTTTTCAAAAATAAAGAGCAGCAGGAGTGAGTTGAAATTTGCTTAGCATTTCTGAATACAAAACCATACTTAATTAACCCCTGCATGCCAATGCGCTTAATTATTTTCTCCACTTAATGTAAGAGCAGAAAAGAGGCACTTTAAGCATACACCTGACTGCATTCCAGTTCAGAGCAGCGATAAGCCGACCAGAAGCACATCCTGCCTTTAATTATGCTGAAGAGGTCTTGGTGATTTGGTGTCCTACATCAGTATTAGGAAGCTTGGGCATTGAATTGCTATAAATCAAGAGCTTTGCTGCTCTCACAGCAAGCCCGGTGGGAGCCTGACTTTCTCAAAGAGCTTAATTAAAGAGTGCTTATTGTCAGTTCACCCCTGTAGCCCATTAGAGCTCCACAGAGATTTCTGTTCTCCAACATCGTTGTGAAAAGTGGGACAGCCCTTGCTTCTTAGGAAGCTCTCCGTGTTCATAATCACTTCCTCACATGTCCTGGTGATCTCGTAGTCATGTTGCAATTAGTTGGTGTTAGGCGCAAACAGGACATATCTGAATATCTGTTTATGGAGGAGCTATTGGCTAGACAGTTATTCAACACAGTAGTAATGCTCCTTGTCACTAAGACTTTCTCTGGCTGTATCTCAGTGTGCTTGGGAAAGGAAGATTAATGTGTGACTCTTCCAAAAAATGCCTGTTTTCTTTCCTCAGGATCACGTATGTCCCAGCTCTCTAATGAATGCAGCCCCTTGTGATTCACAGTGTGAGAGGAACCCAAATGCCCATGTCACATGGGCCCTTCAAAACATTACTCATTTTGGCTTGAATTCCATGTCACAGTAGAGGTGCACTGTGGTCTAGTTAAATGAATTATTCAGACCACAACCTCTGCTGGTTGGTAGAACCAGTTTAAGTTTTATGTGTGTGTAGAGCTGGTGTACTTGGACACCCATCAGTCTCATCTATCTTGAATGGAGGATTTATGTTTTAACATTGGTAAACAGCCTGGGGCTGCACAGTTAGAAATCGGTGGGAAAAGAGCAGTGATGTTTTCACCTTGCAGCTGTGCCATCCGTTTGTGGTACTGTCACTTAACAGATGTGGAATGGAGAGGGTGGCGGTGTGTCATTTCAGTCTGACTTGTACAACTCATGGTGCAAGGCCACTTGCAGTGTGCTTCCCATGCTTGTCTCATTTCTGGAACTGTGCAGAAGCTGTCTATCATGCACAGTCATAACCCACACACACCCCTGAAGTGCTGAGAGGGAGTTTTTTAGTTTGATTCAGAATGGACGCTTCTCCACATTGCACAGGCACAAATGACCCCCTCCCTTGATGCTGGGTTTGCGTGGTGTTGCAGTGAGATTGCATAATTTCTGGCTTAGCTGGCTAACCCACATCTCAAAGGAGTTGAGAAGACTTATTGATTCAGGGTTGTGCATTACTAAGTATTATTTCCCAAGGCATATTTCCCATATTCCAACCCAAAGAAGTAAGAGAAGTTTGGAGGCTTCAAAAGAAATTTTGGACGGCAAAAACAAGAGGAAATCTCCCGGGTCTGGAAGCTGCTCTCATTTTGCATGTCCTTCTTTATTCTTTGTGATTGCAGTTGTGAATCAATCTAGTATTAATTTTAATTAAAACTTTGGCCAACTAGATGTTCCAGAAAGATTAAGGAGCAAAGTGTAGGCTTTCATTCTGCCAATGGCTATTCCCAGTGCGAAACTGACTTTAACAAAGCCATCTGCTAGACAGGAATCTCTGCAGCAGCACCAGAAAGACAAGACTCCTCTGACTTGTATTCTTCATTCACATAAACAGAGCAGTGTTTTTTAACTTCCTACGGGTTTCTGTGTCCTTCACTGTCTGGTAAGCAACCCATAGGTAGCTTTAACCACATGCATTATCGATGTCTACCTGATGTTCAGTTTGCCTCCCAGGAAGTGAGTGATCCTTAGGATCCTTGGGAGAGATTCATCCTAGGGATGAAGTGGTCCTGCAAGGGAAGGTCTGCCTATCAACAGGTTCTGTATTGTAGCAAGCTAGCAGTCACTTGCTTACAACTCATGGCTCATGTGGTGATTTGTCCAGAGTTCCTCACCCTGATGTTTCACCCTGATGTCTTTTCTGCAGATACAGATCTGTTCAGACACATATTCTTTGACTGCTTTTTGGCACAGGTGAAGAAATCCCACTATGCCCACACTCAGTTACTGGACAGAAACTCTCTTCTGGCTACAGCACTGGGCAGTGGGCAGGCCAGAGGGAGCAGTTGGGCTGCAGTGCACAGGGTGCAGTGCCACCACACAGTGCCTTAAATACCCATAGGTAGCTTTCTGACATAGAGCAGACTGCCACTCTGTGTACAGAGGATGCCGTACCACACTTTGTGGCAGCCCTAAGTGTCAGCCAAAATGTGCTGGAGTTGAGAATCAGCTCAGGGAATGGAGAAAGGGAAGTGCCATCTCCGGCAGGGACTCCTGCCTGTGGAAGAGTCAATGCCTGAGCAGGGCTGCCCAGGCAGGCAGGATTTCCCCAGTGCAATTGTTTTCCCCAGAGAAACTGGGGAGCAGGCTTGACTAATCAGACACATGGAGACGGAGAACCCCAGAGACCTGGTAATATGGAAGAAAATGTGGCTCTAATGCTCTTGGCATGAAAGTGATCTGATTTCAATGAAAAGCTAGGCTCCTGACTTGGGAAAAGGGATGTTAAGCAGCAAAAGTTCCTGGGCTAGCTCTGGTAGGGTATTCTCTGGGTTGGTACCCCGGATGGTACTCAGTGATTGAAGACAACAGCTTTTGAGCAACACATGTAGCAAGTGATAAAAATATAACTGCCAGCTCATTTGGGCATAGTAGTATATTTAGGGAAACAGGCAAACCAAACCATTTCATCAGGCAAAAGCTCACTCTATTCCTGTTACCAGAGGAAAGGATGTTCCCTGCTCCATTGGAGTTTTTAAATGTCCAGTGATGCTGCTGCTTTGCCAGTGCCTATGATAACCCCACTTAAGATAATACACGTGATTGCCATTGGGGAGCCACTATCATTTTTCTTCCTGTGTCCTTGCAAAACTGCACTTTGTTGGTGACAGAAATGTGTGTCATAAGAAAAGGAGAAGTATTATCAAATGGGTATGAAATCTAGCAAAGCATGTGAGAAAAGTGAAGGGCAAAGAAAGACGTTTGGAGTTGCTGCGAGGCTGACCCAAACAAGTGCGGATGCAAATCCAGACTATTCCCACAGCTCAACTTCTCTTATTCAGAGATTACTCTCTTCCAAGCCTGGAATGCAGAAGTAGTTTTCTCTCTTTCACTGTGACAGCCATGGTAGTTGAGGCCAGTCTTCCTTTATTTTTATGCCTTTATTGCAAACAGACGACTGTTTGCCATAGGTACTGAAATCCAGAGGTGATGTAGGCTAGTGCTGTGTGCATGGTTGCCCTCCTGACCAATATATTTTGTAAATGTTATTGTTGAATGTGTTAGTCATAGGTATGGCTGTGCCACACTTGGAGGTATTATCAATGGAAGAAAAGCCTACTTGTGCTGCTGGGTTACATAAAATGGGAAGAGCTTGAAACACATTGGGCAGCAGCTCTGCCATTATCTTCTTA
Source organism: Semnornis frantzii (assembly GCA_013399775.1). Classification (NCBI taxonomy): domain Eukaryota; kingdom Metazoa; phylum Chordata; class Aves; order Piciformes; family Ramphastidae; genus Semnornis; species Semnornis frantzii. The sequence continues at coordinate 80,368 of VWYK01062321.1, read as the reverse complement.
GCTTTATGCCTGTGTGAAGTAGAGATTTAAGATTGCACTCGTAATCAAAGGGATGCAGGTATGAATTGAGGGTACTGGGTTGAACTTCAGATTGAAGAACATGTTGAGTTACTGCATTTCTGCCTGGAAAGTGACTAATAACAAATGTAACTATGCATTGACTGCAAAGTCTGAACTGTTTGAACAAAAAGCAGTCACTCGGCTCAACTTACTAAATGTGTTAGTAATGGGAGCGTAAATGCACTGAGGCACTTTATTTTTAACTGAACTTCACCTGTATTTTGTCTATCTGCAACTGGCACATGACAGCAAGAATGACAAATTTTTCAATTATTAACAATGTAATCCTTGATAAGTGTTATAAGGCTGCTAAATTCTATCACTAATCATCCGAAACCCTTTTCACTGCCCTTCATCTATGGGACAAGAGACTGTAATTTCTATTAACTCTAGAGACAGAATTTCTTCTTCTGGAGTTCACTAGAAATAAGAATTTTATGGAGGACAATGATGACTATTAGACATAGTGACTCCCACCTTCACAGTGGGTTACTAAGGTGTTAATAAGGGCTTCTCAATACAAGAATAGATAAATAACTATTACAGTATAAATATTAATGGCATGTTGAATTCTGAGTACTTTTGCAATGCAAGCACTTTTGCTCAGTGTTGTGTTTACAGTGTGAAGGTATTTTCTACATACTGACTTCAGAATTGGGTCTGTTAGTTTGATTCTGGAATAGTTATGATTAAATAATTGAAATGTGGGCTTTCTTCTGAGTAAATGATATTTACTCTGCTCTGGTAGCATCTGTACTTTTACATTTTTATCTGATGCATTTAGGTCTCATCTTGAACAGCCTGTCATTATCCTTCTCTAAAAGCACAAGGCTGCCTACATTAGACTTCTCAGTCTAGGCTGATTGTGTCCCAGATTGAAGGATATTGATCAAATTTGACAGTGCTTGAAATATGTTCCTGTATTAGCAGTGCACTACACACACTTGGCAAACTCGTGGTGCTGTAGCAACATCTAGATGGTCATTCTTTTAGGATAAAGAGTGAGAACAAAATACCATTTGGCATGGTGGTAACACGTAATATTAGTGTGGTACACGGGGAATGATGTAAGATACTGCTGGCCATGCACCAATGTCCTGGCAGCACTGAGAAAAATGAACTGCAATCAGTGTATCTGCTGGCAAGAGCCTCAGGGCTCTCTGCCCTCTCTCCTTGGGACTGATCTAAGATCTCCAGAGCTCTCTTGTACACAGCGATTCGCACACTTGCATAGTTCCCTCAACAGAAACAATCAGCCCTCTAAAGTCCTACGTATCACCTTTCACTGCAAATTGGCAGATTTCCAACTGATAAGCTGACTGAACAAGCTTCAAACTCCCGAGCTTTACATGTTGCCTTTCCTCCAAACACTGAAATCTGAAAGCTCTACTTCACTTACTGACTGTAGAACTTGAAATGAAGAGCTAAGAACCTGAGTATATGAAACGTCAGGGTGCTTCTTATCAATGCACAGCTAAAGCTACTCCTTCATCCCCACTTTAACCAGATCATTTATAATAGTAAGTAGGATAAGGTTTTCCTCCTTATTTGCTAAAATAATGTTGGCAAGAAAACTGTATTTTACAAGATCACTTCTCAGTCTAAACCACTTCCAGGCTAAATATATTTTTCTAAGATGTGCTTTGGGCATCTATTTTCATGCTGCACTCTCCTTGCGAGCAGCACAGAAGATGCTTTTCTTCGCCATCGCTGTGTGTGGCGTGGGTAGACCTGAGAAGAAAATTCTGCCTGAAGATTTCTGCTGTCTTTTTGTTCAGTCAGAGGATATAGCTCTAATTTCTCCCATTTGTAAATTGCACACAGAACAGAGTCATATGCCTGGCTGGAAATCTCAGTTATACATTCCAAGATGCTCTAAAAATACAACTCAGGCCTGCAGTCCTGAAAAACTCAATCCAGTGCTCCAGCATGCAGGCTAGCCTAAAGGAGTGTGCCTCTGCATAGCACACAGTTATTGCCTCTGCACTCCTTTAGAGAAGAGGATTGATATTCACAAAGGTTTCATTCCCTTTTAGAATTTTGTCCAGTACATGTTTTATGAGGACACAGGAGCAAAAGTCCCTTTTGCCACTATTCTGAAAGGGTCTTCAGAAAATGTGAGTTGTCTCTCCACCAGACTCTGTGAAGCAAGGATGCCTTTTGACTCCCTCTGGGAAGTGTAAGCAATGCCTATATTGTAATCCAGAAAGTACCACTTCGTTGTTCAGCATTATTTTGACAAGTGTCAGGCCTATGAACAGTTTAATGCCTCACCTTTACCCATCACATTCTACAAAGCCCTCCAAGACAACTCTTCTCAGTCTTAGAGGTGATGCTCAAATTAACCATCACAAAGTGGCAGTGAGCTCCACCCAAGCAGCTTTGCTTTTTCAAAAATTCAGTATTTGTTTCTGAAAGAGTTGGGGCTGTTCAGTCTGGAGGAGGCTCTGAGGTGACCTTATTGTGGCCTTCCAGTATCTGAAGGGGGCCTACAAAAAAGCTGGGGAGAGACTCTTTAGGCTATCAGGTAGTGACAGGACTAGGGGAAATGGAGCAAAGCTGGAGGTGGGGAGATTCAGACTGGATGCGAGGAGAAAGTTCTTCACCAGGAGAGTGGTGAGAGCCTGGAGTGGGTTGCCCAGGGAGATGGTTGAGGCTTCGTCCCTAGAGATGTTTACAGCCAGGCTGGATGAGGCTCTGGCCAGCCTGATCTAGGGTAGGGTGTCCCTGCCCATGGCAGGGGGCTTGGAACTAGATGATCCTTGTGGTCCCTTCCAACCCTGACTGATCCTGTGATTCTAGTATTGCATCTGGGCTCTTGTCTGGAGGAGTCAAAATACTCATTTGAAGAAGGTAAGAGCCATGAAGTCCCTTAGCAGTTGTGAACAGCAGAAATGCTACATAAAGGAGAAAATTGTTCTTCCAAGGATGACAAATAAGCACTATCTTAGCTGCCTAGGCTCTGCCAGTCAGCCTCAGGATAAAGTCTGTCCTTTAGATGATTCTGGCACCCAGTGCACCAGATGTAAATGCTTTTGCTTCTTAGCTTTCTTTGTGTAACCTTTGTCAAGATGGAAAGCTGTGCATTCAAACCACTGCTGCAACTTGGTCGAAGGAAAGCTTGCATCCCTCTTGGTGCAAACATAGTTTTGAGAGTGGCCCAGATATTTGAAGTCCACTGTTAAGGTGACTTTGCATAGGAAAGACTCACACCAGAAGAATGGGCTCCACCTTGTGATTCAGAAAACAGCCCTCCTAAAAAGCAAGCAGACCATCCTTAGTTGTTCTTAAAATTGATGGGGCAGAAGCCAGTCCACTGTGGTCCCCAAGTCTGAAAATCTGAATGACGAAAAGCAAACTGTACTCCTAGTGAACAGAGGTTCTTTCAGCTTCCCCTCTTGCCCAGCCTGTCAGCACAACCTTAGACTTATCTGGGTTGGGTCACAGCCAGCTTGCCCTCATTCAAGCCCTGATCCTGGCAAGACAGTAGGTAAGCCGATCAGCTGCTTCAGTCAGTCCCAGCAGCAAAGACCTGAAATAGAAACACACAGATGAACATTGACCATGCACTGGGAGATCTCCAGTGTCCTTACAGAGAGTGGAGGAAAACACCTTCCTCAGAGATAATTTCATTGCTCTTTGGCCTCGGTGTGTTTTGATCAGTGATAACAAAAGTGCCTGATGTCCACATGGACAGTGGATTTTGCCTGTGGCAAGCAGGAAATTACTAAACCAGTTAGGTCAGCCTCTCAAGCTGAACCTTCTTTTAGAGGAAACCTGCTGAAAAGTTGAGGCTTGCCCATCACGCAGGATGTGACCCAACTTTGTGTACCAAAGTCTGAACATTAAAAAAAGTGATAGTTTCACAGTCACTAATCTGTGCTGAAAGCTCTTTATCAAGGAAGATAACTGATCTGACTTCTATGAAATTTAGAGATGCAGTCTTTGCTCTTGGGGTCTGTGATGAAACCTTGAGATGTGTGATGGCATGGTCAGAAGCTGCATGAGACATGTGCTGCCAGGAAAGCTGGAGTTACAGGTCTGGCTGAATCAGGAGGTTTATTGCTCCAGCCCAGGCACCAGCCATGGGTCCTGGGCATGCATGGGCAAGCAGCTGAAAGCTTGTGCTTAATCACAGATGGGCAAATCTCTTTCTACTAACATAACGGTCGTGCTTTTAATCCCTCTTTTGGTCCTCTAACTCTCCCTGAAGGGACCTGGGCTCTCGACACCATCCACCAGACTTGTAGAGGAGTGGCAGTAACATCCATACTGGGGTTCACCTGGGAGCACAGAGAAAGAGCAGGGTGCTGAGGCACGAACAGCTAGGCTTGCTGAGGAATTACAAGAGACCCATGCAGCAGAAACAGTCTGATCTTTTCTCATCTTTAATAGGGAACTAAGGTAACTCATCCCTAGAATGAAATCCTGATTGTCAGTGAAAAAATTCACTTGGGCTGCTTATCACTTGAAGTATTTCAGGCAGGCTGCAGGTTTTTGTACTAGTTCTTCTATCTCAAACATCCTCAAAAGGCTTCCTCAATGTGATAAGGCTTTGTTCACAAGAAGGTACGCATATATTTACCAAAGAGGGGACAAGTCAGAAAGGTTTCTGAGCAGATAGAAATGTGTCAACACTTAAGCAGAGACTATTACAATAGCTTGTGCAACAGCACAACTGAGGGATGAGTAACATCTATCCAGCCATCTGCTTGGGGAGTGGGATGAGGAGCACTTCACCCCAGCACTTTCTTCGACATGGTAATCACACAGGCTACTGCTGCCAGGGCTTAAGCATCCCAAAAATTACTTGTCCTTTCCTCTTTATTGCAAAACTGACCCGTTCAGGGAAAGTAACTCACATTGATGGTAGGTGATCATCATGTAAAAATGCACACCACAGAGATGGAAAAACCCCCAACCCTTCTCTCTGAACTAAGGCCTGAAGTCAGTTTATTCTTTGCAAAATCTACCACCCACTAAAGCATGAAGGGTTAAAATCACCAATCAGGCGAAACTCTTTCCTGGCCATCAAAGCAACTATATTAAAATCAAATATCTAGGCAATTTATATTTGGCTGTCACTCAGCCAGGGCAGCACACCATGGTGTGAAAGGACACCTCTGCTTCATGCAACACATATTGGATTCCACATCTTCAGAAACAATGTAAAATGCAATCAACAAGAACAAAAAAAAAAAAAAAAAAAAAAAAAAAAAAAAAAAAAAAAAGTAAAACAAAAATAAATTGGAAAGTAAACCATTGTTTCCATATGTGAAGGGAAAATAATTTAATTATTAAATGAAACAGCTATACAGCACTGCCAAAAGGGCATACAAATGAGAACCAAACCAAAAGGGAGAAAATTGTCAGTCTTTTAGTGCATAACTATTTTGTTCTGAATGGCAGCAATTATGGAAATGTGCAGAAGACTGTTTCACTGATGATAAATCTGCAATATGTCAAGCAAGATTCATATTTAATTACTGTGACTACATAAATTAAACAGTGGAAAAAAGTTGTCGATGCTGTGTTTTAAAGCAGGGAAACAAGATCCAATGCCAAAAGCAACATGGTTAATGTTGGTAACTAAGAGAGAGAATTTCCCTCTAGGCTAATCCTTGTGATAAAGGAGAGATGTCACTTATCATGCACTTCAAACATGTCTGGCAAGGTGAAGAGATAAATAGCCAGAATGATTACTGCCTGGGTTGGTAATAGTTTTCTCAGCCACATACATGCTCTTGAGCATGTTCTTTGTGTTCCTGGTTACTCATAACACTTGATCACACTGTGTTGGGGGTAATTTTTCCTCTCCAGAAATAATTCTAAAGTTCATAACTTCAGAAAACTCTGGTCTTCACTAATAGCCAAGGCAGACCAGTGCTACAATGAGTCCATGTAGTAAAGTGAGTGCAACCCAACCATCAAACTGTGGTGTTCATTCATGCAGCCCGTGCCTGATGGGGAGCAGAGGTTCTCTACCAGAGTGAGCAGCACATGAACCGGTGTGAGGAAGCCCATCTGCCAAAGTGAGGCATGGGCTTGCAGGGTGTTTAGAGGGGTTGACCAGGATAAACAAAGCAGGAACAATACATGCTTTATTTCAGTGTGCACAAATCAGACAAGTGGCAGCATGCATAGCCCCTCCATGTGAATGTGGAAGGACATTTCCAGAAACATCTTCCAGAATGAAATGTGTTAGGGGATGTAAGTCTCTTCCTGCAGCCTGTCAGCTGCATGGGACCAGCCCCAAGCCTGCCCACAGCACCCACCAGTCATGAGCCTGCAGTCACCTGAGCCCACCACAAACCAGGGGTCAAGTAAGAGCACTGTGATATGCCACTTCTGTTTACTCAGAGGTATAGATGCACTGAGCTTGCTGAAGTTTTCTCCAGCGGGGGCTCTGCCCTGATGGCACAGATTTTGGTAGGAGAGTTCATGGAGTCATCCCACCCTGTTGCAATGAGAGCCATGCTCCTTTCTCCAGATGTACCAGCCCAAGTGACACGAGTTCACATGCCCATCCTGACACTTCTGTGCTGTGGACTGTTTTGCCTGAATTGCTCATCTGTAAAATAAGCAGAGTATGTTTTGGTAAGGAATATTTTTGCAAAGTACTTTCAGCTATAGTACTTAAAGGGCCATGGAAGGACCAAGTAATAAAGAATATTAGACACCAGGCACTATCACACTGTAAAATGTGGAAGAATTAGTTGCTGTGCCTGAAAACCCCACACTGAATTGCTCTCAAGAACACAGAATTTTGTAGGATGCATGAATGGGAGCACTTCCTTAAGAAGATGCTCTGTGTGAAGTGGATTGTGTGCCACGCTCTGCTGCAGTTGTCATGGCGAGTATTCATATTTCCCATAGCAACAGAACCAGCAAATAACTGCATAAGAAAACCCAACAACCCACATTAAATGACTAGGGCATAAGTTAATTCTCTCATCAGCATCCTTAACTTGAGTACTCTCCTGCAGATGAAACACTCTGCTGAAAAGCAAGCTTCTCCTGCAGCTTGTGACATCTTTCCTCCTCATAGTTTCATTATGATTCACCCGCCGGTTGCTACGCTAGTGACACTATCTGCGCTGTGTACGCACTACTGCCTGGTGCCTGAATCCACTGAGGGAGATGACGACAGGGCAGCAAACCCGCGGTGAGGGCTGGGTTTGTAGCACTTCATGCAAGCGTGGTCTAAAGCAGGTCAGCTGAAGTTCTGCAAGTGAAAGGACAGAAGCTCTGCAGGAAACAATGCACTTTTTAATTTATTTTTTTTGAGTCTGTTGTTTTCCTTCAGCTGCAGTGACTTGTTTATTCTGCAAACTAGCACCACCACCACGTTAAGGGCAGGCAGATGTATGAAACGGACAGAGGGAAGATGAAAAATCAGGGCAACTAGATGATGTCACTGTAACAGCAATGATACTCTTCAACAGGGCAGTCTTTAATAAAAAGAAATTTGTGGTATTCTGCCATTTAGGCAGAATTTTCCTAAACGGCAGTTTGTAGTGCTCTGCTCTGCTGTATACAAAAATCGGGCACAAAGATGGATGACATCCATTTGAAACTGCAGCTTGACAGAAGTTGGAACCATTTTTATGACATTCACCAAAACAAACCAACAAACAAACAAAAACAACCAGAAAACCTATTGGAGTTCATTTGGCTGCCCACAGAAGATGAATGGCCTGTGGTGTAACAAAGAAATCCTCTCTGCCTTATGCGGAAAGGACCAGCAGGATCTGGTACTAAAACAGTCAAAGGTGCAATGCAGGGTCTTGGTGTCAGGATGACAAGGGTAGTAGTGCTGCCCACATGGTCACCACTGTATTTGGGCCAAGAAAAGAGACAAGCTATCCAAAGGGAAAAAATCCAATCCATTTCCCAGAAGCCTTGCTTCTGCAGAATGTCTCCTGGGGTTCATAACAAGTTCATTAAGGCAACTTCTCTCCCCAGTCCCAGTCTCTCATTCAGAAGCCGTGACCAAAACTGATACTCATGCTCAGATGAGGAAATTCCATCTGTCTTGCAGATTCATTTCCCATAGACACACAACATGTCATCAAGTCTCTTAGAGCTGCATAACAGAAACTGAATTCACTGGGGCAGTCAAGGGATTGTTTCCACTTATTACGGCTGTCTTTTTGCAATGCTGCTTGTAGACAAAATCTGTCACATAATAGTCATTGCTAGCATCATGGTCAGTTCATTGATGGTATTCAGTACCTATCTTGTGCCCAGAAAAAAATATGCATTGCTGTGAGTAGAGATTGCAGTAACATCCAGTGCAGTTCTGAATATTTTTTTGGCATGTTTCAGAATCATTTAGTGATAAAACACAGTGATACAGTTTCACAGGCTTGTGTTTTAACTTGCTTTTGTTTAGGCACGAGCACGGTGGAACAGCATCAGCAACAAGTAATGCTTTCAGTCTGCCCTGCTCCCAGGGTAAAATCTCTGTTGAATATTGGGCCACTTATTTAGAAGGTTTCTGTGTTTTAAGTCAGTCAGAGGAAAATGGTGAAAGTTACCCAAGAACCCTGTTGATTTTGATACCCTTGGAATCAAAGACACACATTTTTCTTTCCGGTGTATCTTAAGCGAGGTGTTTGGAGAGCTGTGTCCTGAGGTCTGTGCTGCAAGCTCTGGTCCTTTATAGTGTCTGAGTTGGGTTGTCAGTGGTCCCTCAAGAGAATCAGGCTGCTCAGCTCTTCTAAAGAACCACCTGCATAGCTTGTGCTTAAGAAGCTACTGCTCAACGTTTTCTAATCTGCCTGCCTGTCAGATGACACCTGGTCTTTCCTTGGGGATAGAGTATATGCAACTATTTGTGGTGAGTGAGTTTGCCAAGCATCAGACACATAGAGGAGTATTGTTTTTTCAGTCTTTGCAAATCAGGGTGTAGTAGAAGGACTGTCAACACCACAGTCTTCTAAGCACAAATGCTCTGTCTGCTTTCTTCTGGGTCCTTCAATGATCTTCAATATTCTGAATTTTAATGCCTTCTTGTTTCAGAGCCGGGAAAGGACCATGCCGGTCACCTTGTCTAGGAGTTGAAGTTTTTACTTTCCCTGCAAAGACAAATCAGGTGATAGCTTTTCTCAGCACCCCCATTGCATGGGGTCTTGCAGGAGGAAGAGGTTGCCATGGAGTTTTGCAGGCAGGTCTTGTCATCCACGAGGGTGCACAAGGGGCGAGTGGGGCCATGGAAGCTGCCAATACATTGTGCCTGCAGGTCACAGCCGCCCTAATGCCACTCTCCGACCCAGTTACCCAGTTTCCGAAAGGGATTAGGATGTAGTTGGGAGCCCTCTGGCTGCAGACCAGTCCAAGCCAAGCAAAGGAGGTAAATCTCAGGAGGTGGGAGACGGATAGGAAGGTATGGATGGAGGCAGCTCCTATTCCAGGACGGCCTGCTAGACTGTCTCCCAATGTTGTGCCCTTTTGTCACTCACACATGCAAGACCCTGGGATATACTTCAAGGAGCAAGATGAGGTGATAAGGACATCTTTCCCTCTGCCTTATTTTCCTAGGAGAACATTACTTCTTGTCTTGGAGTCAGACATTGCTGCTCTAACCCATGGTGCTGAAAACTCCATCAGGTGACACTGTTAGCATGGCATTTGCTCTGAGTAAAGGGCAGAGAAGTGGGAAATTCTCAGTGCAAGGAATAGTTGGTGTGCAGAATCCCCAAATGCTACACATGGGATCAAGTAACTAAGAACAAGCAACTACTGGAGAGAAGCTTTAAAGTGTTACCACCTTTTATGAATAAAGCTTAGCATCAGCAGTGGTATTAATAGGAAATATCCATGTTTATCAATGTGGAGTTAGTGCTAATTAGCAGTAACTGTGAATTATTAAGGATGATGGACAGTAACTCTTCATTGACTTGCCCATTCTTCCTCTCTGCTTCATGCATAGGTGATAGAATAGCTGTTGCCATTGCCTGGTGCTCTCTCTCCCTGTTTGCCCTCTGAATGCTGAACTCAGAGAGATTTTGGCCCTTAACATAATTATTAATAAGTTTCTATTTTATGTCTGTTTATGAGGCCCCTCATTAGCTGATTATACTAATCAGAGGTGATTATTGCCTGTGCCCACTTAACCTATATTTAAATGCAGCAGCCTGAATTTGTCTTCAGCACAGCTTCCAGGAGATATGAACCCAGTATCAAATTAATTCATAGGTACATTATCCTATGTACTGGTGGTCAAAGAGCTTTAGAATCAGTGCATGCTCTCATGGAAGGATGCAGGCAGAGGAAAATAGCCATGTTCTTGTTTGTGCAAGGAGGTTTTCCACAGTTCTTTGACTTGGCGAGAATAACAGATCACAAAAATACTTACCAGATAATATTTTACTGTAACTGAGAACACCTTTTCCTATATAAAATTAATTATTATTGTTGAAAATATGATCAGCTCCATTAAAAGTATTCTTGTGCTATTTTTTCTGGCCAGTTTTCTAACTTGCTCAGCTTTTCTGGCCATGCACATTTTCAAATAAATTTATTATCCCAGCACAAAAAAAACCCACAGAGCCTTAGATACACACAAAATTTAGATACTAATCTTGCCTCTAGAAGAACCATCTTAAACAAGTGTCTACAAAATAAGGTGCTGGATGATGGAAATAAAAATATTCCAGTTGGTTCTCAAAAGCTTAGGTGGAATTTTGTCCTAAATGGTGATTAACTCTTGTATATTCTTAATCCTTTTAAGCAGTTGCATAAAGATTCAAAGGGGCACTCAAAGATGCTGGGAAGGACAGTCAAGCAGCTCTTTCCAGCCCACAGGGATGCAAGATTTTATGCTAAGAAGGAAATCCTTTTCACACTGGGGTAAATGTGGGGTTTGCTCTGCCTTTAATGGAGTTTCCATTTCTTTTTCTGAACTTACATGAGAATGGGATTTTACCCATCACCTCCCATGGTTGTGGTACACGCCTGAACTTGCTTTCTGAGCCTTTCAAAAGGGGGAGAATGAAGGTGAAATTATGTAAGACCAGAGAACAGATGAATCCCCAGAGGGAGAAGGACTCTTAATTCCAGAACATTGCTTCAAGCAGAGATGTGAGCTCTAAGCAAACAGTCCTGTGGTGCAGCAGCCGTGCCAGCAGTCCTCCAGGGTGCTGGAGAAGCTGCTGCAAAGCCTGACTGTGGGTCTCTTATGTGGCGGAGTTGTGCCTGGCCAAAATGCACTTCCTTCTCCATGTCACAGCAACCACAGGGAGTGCTTGGGATGAGGGGAAAGTCATAGTATCGCAGGAAAGAAAGTGCACTGCTATTTTCAGGGGGTTTCACCTAAACTTTACCATTCACAAATATGGATAAGGAATTTCAAGGACAGCGTTTCACATAAGTAAACTCTTGAACAGTGCACTTTCATGTTGCAAGCAAATGAAATTAAAATATTCAAGAAACTTCAACTGCATTTTTTACATTAAATACAATAATTATTTATTCACCTTCCAACTTTGATTTTGTTAAATAACCAATACCATAATTCAGAGGCAAGAATTTAATCCACAGAAAATTCTGTCCTCAGAGAAGATCAAAGTGAGTCCTCTGGTGTTAAGCAACACCTACAACACTTGATTGTTAAAAAAATTAAATGCATGTTCAATCAGCCTCACTCTTCTTACTGTTTCCCATGCATTAACCTAAGCCTCTGCCTGGGCATTTTCAGCCCCAGGATCAGCGCTTGGAGAGGAGAGGTCTGAAAATGTAGCAGGCAATTGCGTGAGAACACCAGTAGGCTGTGATGGCAAAGCCTGCTCATTCCTTTGCACCTACCAATGCCACAGGGAAAGACTGAAAGTCTCTGCAGTGTTATAAATATGCAAGATAAGTGCTTACAGTAGAACACAAAGGTGAAATGGTCCTGTTTATCAAGCACAATTAAAATGAATAGAGGATGACTAATAAAGAGGCAGTTTAAAATCTTTACATGACACAGTGTCAAGGCAACAGTCTTGTGCAATAGCACTGACACAATTAACGTTGTGTCCGGGAGCGGGGCTTCCACTGCCTTGTCTGCACACTCCCATGGTGGGCTCTGGGGGGGTTTCATCACTTCAGCTCCTCTCACTGCTGCATCCTGGACTCATAGTGAAAACTGCACAGAAACAGCCTCTTCTGATCAAGGCAAGAGTGTTTTTTTTTCCCAACTTTGATGTCTCTATTCTCTTTCCTTTGGGTTTCCCTTATCCTAAGCCTCATGATTACTGCTGTGTGAAAAGGGAGGACATAATGTTGAATTTCTAGGCACACGTTGGAGTGAGATAAGGCTGAGGTGGTGATCCTGTACCGGAGTTGGTTCTTGACTTAGCAGCGTGCAATGTAACTATTTCCTGGCTATGAATGTTTGTAGTATGTATTTGAAAGGCTAATTTGGACACCTTTTTGCTGCCGATGAAAGACTGCATGAGAGTGTGATCCTGTAAAATTCAGAGCAAGCTATCCCTTTATTTCTTCATTTAATTATGTTACTCCCTAATGATGCCTCTCAGGCTGCAGGATTCTCCTGTCTGCTGAACAAATGCAGCAAGGACGGACTAGTTTGTTGGGAGGGGCGTGTGTGTGTATATGTATGTGTTTGTGTGTATGTGCATGCACATATTTTACATGCTGTTCTTATTTTCTAGCTAAACTCAGTTCTCTCTTGATTTTATTGCTGCTAGCATGTGTTTGCAACACAGTATTGTTAGAAACTAATAATATAAACAAATCTGAGCCTGTGCCAACCATCGCAGAGTACAGCCAAAGCTGCCTAATGTCACAGCTTGCTGAGCAATGTGTGAATTCTCTCATGTTAGAAAAGTCTGGTTCCCTCTTCTTTTTCAATTTTTGGAAGGATCATAGTGGAGAGTGTTCTTTAAATGAGATAATTAAAGTCACAAACACGAAAACTCTTTTAACACTGCTATAGGAAGAGTAGTTCCTGCATTTGCCCAGGTTGCTGCCACCTCTAATTGCCAGGGTTTATAGGGGAGTTGGTTGAAACACTTCAGATAAAACATGATTTCTGGTCAGAAAATCATATTATATTGCAATTAATGTTTAAAGTGGTATTTCTGAGTGTTTTGCTTTATTAGAAGAGCATGTTGATGCTGTTTGTGTGCGCAGGGCTCACAGGATAGGGGGTGGCTGAGGAAGTGTCCCAGCAGCAGAACTGGCCGGCAATGCCAGCACATCACCAGGCAATGGCCCTGGCACTTGGTGTTTTCAGGGGAAATCTGCCCCAGCTCAGCCCCTCTGAGGCCACAACCTGCCTGTGTTACTTGCTGTATCTGTCTACAGGTGCTCTATGTTAAGTGCCTCACCTGCCGAGTGCAGTATTCTTTTTATTCCTGAACCAATGCCCCAAATGCGTATCTGCATCCTCTCAGTGACTGCCACTCAGGTAAAAAGGCAGCACTTCAGGCTGCAGAAATACACCTTAAGTTTAAAAAAAAGAGAGAAACACTGCACCTGGTATCTAGTTGTACCCTGACTGAAAGAGACCAAGACATATTTTTCTCACTTGAACAAGGGAAGGGTTTCTGTGTTTCATGTGAGCAGGCTTCATGCCTCAGAAACCTGCTCTAAGTGGGAAAATGAGATTTGCCACTCGTGGCAGTCAGCACAACCACCCTGTTTTACTTTTGATAATGCTTTTTACTTTATTTGTTAACTGCATGTAAGGGTGCCCTTTCTTTTGTCTTCATCAATAACATTACTTCCCTTTAAAAACTCTATAGCAAAGCCTTTTGTTCACTTGCCCTTCTGGTTCCGCTTTGGTCCTCTGTGCCATGTTTTGAGGCACTTGTACACACCGAGGATAGGGCAGGCTGCCCACCTGGGAATGGCAGAAACAGCAATTCTGGCCAAGAGCCAGGTATGGCAGCTGTGAGGAAGTGCTACTGGGCAGGAATAAGCTCCCGAGAGCACATCACCCAGCAAGACAGAGGTAGTGGTGAAACCCGTAAGTTGTCGGTAAGAGAGTTCACTCAGTTTTGGAAGGCAATTACAAAAGCCTGGGGCCTGGGCCAGGGCATTCTCCCAGCTCCCTCCAACTGTGGAGCGCTTAGGCTCTCCTGGTGATACCTTGGGACCAGAAAGGAGGAGGCTCCAGACCACTCCGGATGCCCCAGTTTTTGCTACTTGCCGCTTCCTATACTTCACTGATTTTAAATCAAATCCCCGGCAATCAGCGCTGCCTCATAGAAAGAGTGAAGAGCAGCCCTGGCTCCGGCTCCCCGGAGCTGCCTTCTGACACCGGCTCCGGTCCCTCGGCCGGAGCCGGGCACAGTTGTTGCGTCGGTAATGGAGGGAAGGAGCAATCCAGAGTCTCCAGAGAGGAGGGAAAATAATTACGGCAGAGAAAGGGCAGGAAAAAAAGAGTCTTATGAGGAAGGAAGCAGCAAATGCTAAATCAGTGACTCATGGTATGGATGACTAATCCTGTCAAAGCACAGCTCATGTCGGATATGGAATCGGTGCCGAACTGATGGGGAAAGCAGAACGGCCGGGGGATCCGGTAGGGGGGTTCAGGCGAGGGCCGGCCCGGATGTAAGGAGCTCGGGCAGCCCGGGCGCTCTCTCCTCCGCTGAGCGCCCGGCAGAAGCGAGGGAGAACACCGGCCGATGCGGGCGGCGCTCCACGGCCGAGCCCAGCCGCGCGACCCGCCGCTCGCT
>VWYK01062321.1:36979-65519 GCA_013399775.1 Semnornis frantzii | reverse complement strand
GGAGGGGAGGAGGAGCGCGCCTGTGCAGTGCCGGGAGGACGGGCTCAGCCCGCCGCCGCGTTACACAACCGGCCGCCGCAGCAGCCGAGTTTCACAAGTCCCGCCGCAGCTAGCTGGCAGCCCTTATCCACCGTGCGCCCACCCACTCACCGTCGCCGAGCCAGAACTGCCCTCTTGCCTTGCTCGCCCTCATGCCATGTCTCCTCCGGGCAGCGGGACCTCGGGGCGGGCGGTAACCCCTGGAGCCGTGGGGACACGGCGCCGGGGCTGGGCATGGCACTGAGAGCGGCTCCGGGACACGCATCTTTCTAAACGGTACGTACGACCCGGTGCCGCGGAACCTCCCCGGGTCGGGGGGTATGGAAAGGGAGTTCCTGTACTTGCAGCCCACGGGGAGCGACGAGGCGGGCCGCGGTGTGCCCCGGGCAGAGTCCCCGCTGCGGGGCCGCCCTTCCTGCGTGCGGCACCTCCAGGACAGTCCCGATTAACTTTAGCAGAGGAAAATCTCCAGCCGCAACTTAAATTTCTAGATTTACCCCTCTCTTCCCCCACATCTGTGTATCGGTAGGACTGGCACAGGACTGCAACTGCTCGGTGGGTTTCCCGTGGGTAGGGTGAGGCTGGGGATGGTGGGGTGAGGGTCTCGTGGTGCTGCCAACGCAACTCCCGGGCGGGGATGCTGGACTGCAGCAGCATCCTCACAGCCAGGCACCAGCTCCGTACCCTCGGCCCCGCTGGTGCCCTCGGACCCCGTGTCACGGGCCGGCTTGGAGCAGCGGAGAGCTGCGGGGGTTCTGGGTTGGGGGAAACCGATTTGATGGAGGCTAAATTTGGCCTGATGGCAGCTTTGTCATTCTGTCTTTAATTTGTCTGGTTTATCTGAAAACGCGGTGGGGAAGAACATGCGGACTGAGCCTTGTGCCTAAAGATAGCATCTAAAATCCAGGTTGAAAAGTTACTCTTCCTGCCAGGGTTATTGTGTCATTCGATTTTACAGACCATTGTAAGCGGGGAACGGTGAGGTCTTTGAAAGTGCCTCGTATATTTCAGCTGTGGATTTGGGAATGGTAACTTCAAGCCTTGGTCCCTTAATGGCAGAAATTTCCCACTGATTGTGCTGGCCAGCTCGCCCTGGAAGCACAGTTCAAAGCCGAGCCCTGTGTGATTCATAAATGAGGTCTCGGAGGCACTTGGAAGAGCACCTGCCCTTCGTAACGTGTTGTGGTCCCGAAAGGCAGGAGGCTGCTGGACCATCGGCAGAGCAGGTCTCTCCTGAGTGGATTTTGGAGAAATGTAGCATAGGAGCCTCTTTTGGGGGGCAGTACTGGCCCCAAAATGACAGTTAGCACTGATCCCAGAATGAAGATGCCTTCAGTAGGGGAGCAGCCCTGGAGAGAACATGCCTGAAATCAAAGCTGTTACAATGTCCCATGGTTTACCCACCTGCGAGGGTGAAACATAACCTGAGCGGGCACAGTTATTTATTAGCCTGAGTTTATTTTGTCATGTGTGGTGAAAATTGCAGTGCTGATTTAACTAGTGGGATGAGATGTTCAGGTGTTGAGATGGGAAAATCATAGGATACCTCGAGTTGGAAGAAACCCATAAGGATGTCAGGAGTCACTTCATTTTTAGGCAGAATAATGATGTGCCCCGTCCTAATTTTGCTGGATCAGTGTTCACTAATCCTTAACTCTGGAAATGGGAATTTGCCTTAAAGAGCTAACTTTTAGTGTTTTTGATAGGTAGGGTTTGCAGTTCTCGCGTAGGTCCTGTGAATGTTGTTTGAAGTAGCAGATAATTTCAGGAGAATGCAGTGTGAACCCCCTTGCACTAAACATGTACTGTTTTGATTGGGAATTGGTGTAGTCTTTATAAACTTCCTACTTCACCATAGTTACCCAGTCAGAAAAGTAAATTTGGATTTTTGGATTTCTAGAAAGTGCATTAAGGAAAAGGTAGTTTTCCTGCAGCATGCTGATCAGAGTAACGCAGTGTGTGAGTGGTGCGTCACGGAGGAGCAGAGCATCCTGTGCGGTGATGTGCTGTAGCGACCGCGCTCAAGGCTCTGTGGCTCACAGAGTTCTGACAAAGGCAGCAGGTGCTAATGAGGAGAGGAGGCTCAGGAGTGACGGCAGCAGTGGAAGTTTGTGTGGAAGGGAGGCATTTGTGTCTCCTGGGCTGAACCTGTTTACTACTGAATCTTTAGAATTTTTCTGGAAGATGTAATTGGAAAAATGCAAATTACTTTAGGAGCGGTTGCATACTGCTCATTTATTCTTTGAGCTGTGGATTAGAGATACTTGATCTAGAGGAAAAAATAAAATTGGTTTGAATTTTTTTTTTATATAAGCTGTAAACTTCAGAGAAATTTGACAGTAAGATGTGATGGTTCCTGTTCTTCAGCCACTCAGACCATGTGTGTATTAAATTAGTTTGCTAGTTTAAGGCAAACACAAAATACTCAAAAATAACTCAGGGTTGAAGATTAAAATTAGCAAATGAATACTTCAGAATTAAATTCTCACAGTGTCAGAAGCAGCATTACATTTCAAGAAATGCTGATGTCAAATCCAACTTCTGCTCATTAGTAGCATCAAAAAATTGGTGGAATGTCTTTTGTTTGGAGCTAGGGCTTGTCTAAGCACAGAAGTTGCATTGTTTTGCCTTAAACTACACAATCTCCCAAGATTCACATGTAGCAGCACAAAGGTTTTGATGCCAGCATAGCTCATTCCTTTAAGGCTGGAGGAATAAGCTATGTGCCTATACTGGGACAGTTATGGATTCTATTGGAATAATGCAACTTTAACAAAAATAGTGAACTCTCTAAAACACAAAATAGTGTGGACCAGTCTTTGCCAGTGTTACTAAAATGGTACACCTCTGTACCACTTCACTTCCAAGGCTCTTTTAGGGAAGTCAGGCAAGTACATGAGTACAAAAACTGTATTTATTTCTTATGACCTGGATGACACTCTTCTTTCACATGAATCTTTGTTCACCTAAGACCACACTGCTCGATGCACCCCATGTCATCCTGCTGCAATAGTGACTTTGCGCTCATCAGTCCAGCCACAACCAGTGGGGCTCACCTGGTGCAGCTCTGCCATATCTGTCATGTTGTGCTGTCCAGGCTGAGGACATTTCTTCTTTTTTTTTCCCCTTCTTTTGGTGCATGTAGGACTGTGTAGCACAGCACAACTCCTTGCCGTGCCACTTGCAAGCCAAGTGCAATGCTCTAATGCAGGGGCCCTTACAATACCCTTTATTGCTCCAGTATCACTTCAACCCCAATTTTGTGCAAGGTTGAGGTAGTGGCAAGATCTCTGTACACAGATGGACTTGCTGGCTGCACATCTGTTCAACCTCATAAGTACCAGACTCAGTAAGACTGCAAAGGTGTGGACAATTAATGAGAGACTTTGACCTACTTCATATTCCATTATTGGCTTTGGCCTTGTCTACATGGGGAGATTACACCAATTTAGTTTAAGTCTGTTTTTAAAGTGATTTGATTAACCTGATGTGACCTCATGTAAGGATGTTCTTATTTTGGTTCAAATGAACTTATTTGGGTTCAACCAAAACCTGCATTTAGTCAATCTGCACAGAAGTGAAGCTAACCATGCCTAAACTAAAAGGAGAACTGATGTCTCTAAATAATGACACAACTTTCTCATGAAAGAAGAACCTTCTGCAGAATCTGGAACAGAGTGTAGTTACTAACAACTCTGCAGGAGACTGAAAGCTATTCATAGCAAAGTTTAAAAAAATATAGAAAGAAAACAAGTAAAACTTAAGTATCTTTAGTGGGACAAATGAGTTGCCAATAATCCTGGTTCTGGAATACTGAAAGCAGTGTCACAAGGCTTCCACTGATTGAAGCAAGGCTCTCCCATGGCTCTTCAGCTTGCAGAAGAGGGGAAGTATCTGTTCTTGTACACAGAGACCCTACACAGTGAAGAAATAAAAAAGTGATGCAGGGAACTATAGACCTGCTGATTTGAATGCAACAATGCATGGTGTCTCATGATGTATTCTGTAGGAAAGAATAATTAGACATGGAAATAATGAGGAAGGAGGCTACATTATAACAAGATTTTATCAAAGATGGATTGTGCTAGACTAACATCTAATTTTATATTTTGTATAACAGATTATTTGGGTGGGGTAAGGCAGGAATGTGATTTATCTGGAGACAAACATTTGATACTGTGCCTCACAGGACATTGTTGCTTAAAATGAAGGTGATGGTTCAACACAAGAATTGAAAGGTGGAAAAGGAACTGGCTAAGGAAAAGATAAAACAGATACAAGCCCATAAAGCTGCTGACAAAGAAAGCCATAAAGATGGAGAGAGATGTGTGCTGTTGCTCCCTGGGGACTAGGCTTGTGCCTGTTGAATGGAGCTGTTCTGATTGATGGACAGGACCTAGATGTGTGCCCGGGATCTGCACTAGGTGACATGAAATTGGGAGGTATTGTCAATACAGAGGAGGATCAGATTATCATATGAAAGGAATTTAGATGACTTTGTTGATCACAGTGATAGAAATAAAATGACATTTAATAGTGCTGACTGCAAAGTCATGCAAAGTTTGACGCTTGGAGACCAGTAACAAGAATTTCCAGTGTGAAACAGGAGCTCATCAGCCATCTGTGACAGAAGGGAAAGGTGTGGATGTAGTGGCTGGTCAGGAGATACCTGCGTACAAGCAGTGAGATACAACTGTGATTGAGACCAGTGATATCCTTGGATATCAAAGGAAAATAATATGAGAGATGGAGGGGAGTGTGATATCGTCATTGTACAAATTGTCATACAGAGGGCTGGCCCAAGAGCTTTCTGCTGCTGGGCTACACTAAGTTTTTGCTTTACCTCTGGACACCCCAGGCAAAGAAATGCTCAATTACAACAGTAGAAGGGCTAGAGATGTGATTACACAAATTGACTTCTTTCTGTTGTATGAGGTTATGGAACATAACTTGTCCACTCTGGCCAGTTGAACAAATGAAGAGACAGGTTACAGTAGTTCTTCTTGCACACTGTTGGGACTAAATAGCAAGAAGGCAGAAAAACTAAGTCAAGAGATAACACCTGCACAGGATCAAATCATGTAAGTTGATTCTGAATAAATTTGGATGGGAAATTAGAAGAAAGCTTCTAGCTACCTAAGGACTGAAGTTGTGTAATAGTCTTTCAATTAGGGTTGTTTTGAGATAGATCTTGATAATCTCATGAAAGAGATTATACAATTAAATTAGAGAGTTCACAGAGATGGGAAATTAAGTTTACAGTGTTAGTCCTTTGGTTTCCAGAGTAGCCATATTTTTCAATGTAAAGTTGAAAGGAGAATGGACTTGGTTTTGTTTGCACTATTAAGTGCATGCATCAAAGCTTCTGCTGTTTTCTTGAGACCCAAGGCAAGAATGAATTTTCCCTGTTGCTTCAGATTTGATTTTTATTTTTCTTCCCATACTTGCCCTTCTCTCAAGAACTAGATATTGAAAGTGCACAGTATAGAGACTCCTTGTAGCATTAGATGGGCACAATTGCCTGCATTTTTTTTTTCCTGGTATCTATTCATCAGGGTTTTTTTGTGTTGTACTTCGATATATTTCCTGGGATCTGTTGCTAGCATTGTTAAATTAAGTCAGTGCGGATACAAGGACATGAAGTGCTGGCAGTGATCTTCACCTGTCTTTTTCTGTGTCGCAACACGGTTTACTCTTCTGTGCTTCTGATGTGCCTGGTAAGTTTGTAGTATGATATGAGGACATGTTCTGGGGCCCCTCATGTTGCAAAGTAGCCGTTGATGGTGGTGTTTTCCAAGACTGGAGTCTTGGGGTTGGTGTTCCCTTTCTACCTGATATTCCTAAATTAAATTGCAAGGTTAGACTTAAAATCAGATCTGCTCTGGTGCCGATTGGAGCAAAATTCTGTAAACCATGCAGGATAACTTCTAGAAGGAGGAGAAAAAAAAAAAAAAAAGTGTTTCCTGATGATTAGTGAGGGATTAGTGATTTTAAAAACATGATTTTGTTATGGAAAAGTTGACTGTATAATCACAATGTATGTCTTATTACGAGAAAGAAAGAAGGAAAGAAAAATAATGACGGAAAGCAAGCAGGCAAGCAAGAACAGCTTGACTTAGCCTGAAGCAGAGATCACATACCTGCTAAGCTGCCTGCAAAGAGAAATTGAAATATGGAAAAATGACAGTGCAAACGAGGACAATATTGAGAGGGTAGAAGAGGAAGTGTGTTAACCAAACTTCACGGAGCTGTTGAAATGCATTGAATCATCTGACTGTGACTTGTATTCTTAGGCAAACACAATTGTATAATTGATTAATTTGTCAACATTTCTTTAATGCACAGCACTATGGTAACCAAGAGACTTGCTAAACAATGTCAAAGAGAACACTGTAAAATAGCTCTTTCTTTAGGAGAGGAGGAGTGAGGCAGAACAAGAGCTTGGAGCTCTAACTTGGAGGACTGGTACGCACACCCACGAACACACACAAGTGCACACGTGAGCAGTTGGAAATGGTCTCCTGTTGATGGTGGTGGAAGATGGGCATAAGATAGTTTGTCAGTGATGTACATATGATGGCCTTGAACGCTAGTGCTACATGACCTTTGGCTGCACATGGGCAGGGGACTACTATGCCCCCTTCCCACCAGGTCTCTAGCACCCAGGACTCCCAGGCAGATAGGGAGAGCAAAAGAGCTTGGTCTTCCCTGTGCCGTTGCTCACATGGCATGGAGGCCTATGGATCCTGCGCTCAAACCTCCATCAGCATCTGGGCCCTGAGCTCAGGGCTACTTCTCAGGGATTTGTTCCATTAAATAGAAATGAGTCGAGTTGTACACTGAGTATCCTGGGCTTGGCTAGTAGCTGTGTTGGACCTGCACTTGCCACCTGTGCTGCTCTCTGTGCCCTTTCTCTGGGCAGGGATTCAGGCAAACCCCTCTGCTCCCAGGGACAGTGTTGTGGCTCAGCAGACTCTCTGGGTTCCTGTCTCCCCACAATTAATGTTCTCCCTCACTTATAAGTCAGTGTGAGGTGCTTTGTTGAAAACCAACTACAGGCAGATTGATTAATTGATTGACTAATAGATAAACAGAAAGATATTTGTAGGTGTGTTTATTCTTGTTTATAAATTGCCTGAGCTTAGGCAAGCTTTTTGAGTATGTAGCAATGGCAGGAATCATACCCATAAAAATGCTAATCTCCTCTGTTGCTTCATCAGTCCAGCCCATAAACAGATGCATACACACACACTTAGAAGAAATTAATGAGGTTTGTTTGTTCTTTTCTAGGTTCATCTTGCTCTAGTCCTGTTTTAATCCACAGGACAGTGTAGCAGATTGCTTCAGGGCAATAAAGTTTTGACTATAAACCACATACTAAGTAAATCTTTTTGTTTGTTTGCTTAGAAGTAAACGAACAACAGATTAGCTCGTAACAGCACCCATCACTGTGACTTATTTTGCACAGGAATGGCAGCACAGTAGTATGATTTTCAAACAAATGCAGAGGTTTTATCTGACGGGGATGAGGTGAAACTCTGGCCTCAATGTAGGCAAAAGCTGAACTGCTATCAGCTTCTGTGCAGTGAGGACCTCTTCAAGTATCAACCAAAGAGACATTTACTTGTCTGTGGGAGTCAGCCTTTGGGTTTAGGCTCTATATGATCCTACTGCACAAACTGAAGATACGTTCTTATGTATAGAGGAGGATACTGTGTGTTTGGTCCGCTGATGGCTTGTCAAAGCAAACACAACAATTAGAGAGGCTGTAATAGCTGGAGAGGGTTACACCCCTTGCTGAGGAAGTTTGGCCATAAACCTGTTTGTCCTGTCTGAGTGCAATGTACACTGTGTACACAATTTACAGTAAATTAAAAATATCCATTCTGATCAAACTGTTTCCAATCGAATTTTATTAAGTGCTCTATTATGTGTGTGCGTTAAGTGAGTCATGTGCGGCAAAAAGGCAGGACTTTGGCTGACTCCACTGCTGATGTGTGTATTAAAGATGAATATCAGCAGTTTGCTTTTTCTCTGAGAACAATTGTAATTGCTTCATTGTGGGGCAGGCTTTTAATGGAAGTGGCATAGTAGGAAGAGTTAATAAAACAAACTCTTTGACACGTTTTCTATTTAATTTTCCTTGTGTCAGAGGGCTGAGCCTTGTCCCTAGTGGAAACAACGTGTCAACACAGAAAAAGTGAGTTACTTCATTTTCTTCTCTTGTTGAAACTCTGGGGTTAGCCTCCCATATGGCAGCTGTACTGTGGAGCTCTGTGATTGCAGAGGCAGTATGCACTGGCTCTTGGGTGCCAGTCCTGGAACAGGCAATTCTCATTGCTCTTTCCACTTGAGCATGGGCTTCTCTGAGGCTAAATCACTTGATTATCTGGGGGCGTCTTCACAGCTCTTGGAGTTTGGCTCTTATAGAATCATAGAATGGTAAGGTTGTAAGGGACCTCAAAGATCATCTAGTTCCAACCCCTTACCATAGGCAGGAACACCTCCCACTGGTACAGGTCACTCAAGGCCTCATCCAACATGTCCTTGAACACCTCCAGAGGGAGCAGCCACAACCTCCCTGGGAAACCTGTTCCAGTGTCTCACCACCCTCACTGCAAAGAACTTCCTCCTAAAATCCAGTTTAAATCTCCCCTCTGCCAGTTTAAACCCATTGCCCCTCGTCCTGTCATTGCAAGACCTTTTAAATAATCAAAATCTTCAACTGCAAAACTTTCTGGTATCGATCTCTCACTGGCCCCAGAGCCGAAGACATTTACATGGGGAAATTTGCACAACTCAGGAATATTTGCAGTAAACATGATGTCAGAAAATTTTCTACAACTCCATTTTCCTACTTTCTGGAAATAATTTGGAGTTTGAAAGGAGAGGGTCCCAGAGAAGATTGTTAGAGTAGTAAAGTGCATAGGAATCAGTAATAAACTTGCTATACCGTCTGGAAAGTGCAGAGATCCAGCTTCATCTTATCCAGGGCACGTGCTTAGAATCTGGAGCTGAATTCCTTCTCTTGGATATACTCATAGTTGAAAAAGCAAATAGTAGAGCGATCAAGATCTAGAGTGTTAGACTGATTAGTTTGTTGGTAGTCAGCTATTGTGATTAGAGTGGAACCTCTGTTTTCATTTGAGGGATTGAAAAAAGACTAATGCAAGGAAGAAGAAGGGTTTGTTTGGTTTTCTGTAAGGAAAGAATGTGAATATTAATAACTGATGCAACAGGAATAGCATATTTCTTAGAAACTCCCCTTAGAACTAATGTATTGTAGTAACAGGATGAATTTGCTTGCACGCTATGTAAAATTTTATAACTATAAATCATCATCTTATTTCAAAAGCTGCAGTGCTGAGGAAAGTATTCTGGGATTTTCTAATATAGTCTGGTGTGAATTGTTTGAATAAGAAGAGATATCAGAGAATAAATCAGATAATGAGCTGCTTTATATAGGAGGCATAATGCCTATTTATGATGTATACATCATAAATAGGTTCTAAGAGAGATGAATTGTCAGTTTAATCTTCTTTGGATTGTGTTTGAAATCTACTTTTATGAGGCATTCCTGACTCTTCTGAAGATTACTCTTTAGACACTTACACAGACTATTTATGTTTGGTTTACAGCTCTATGAGATTCTTTGCAGGCAAATCTTCTCTTCAGTTGTTTTTATTTGGTTCATTGACCTTGAAGTAAAACTTGTGGTGATTATAGGTGTTGCTAAAAGTTTTCTTCTGACCTAGTTGCTCTTGTCAAAACTTAGGAAGCACTGTTGTCTCAGTGGTGCATCTTAGTAGAAGAAGCAGTAATACAGGTCATGTCTTTTGTCCTTGGCATCTTGGACACAACATTGCAGAGGTTTGTAGTTGATCTGAGAGGGATGAAGATTTCTCCCTTACTCTGTGCAGAAGTGAAGAGTATGGAGTTTGGAGCCATTGCAATAACTACTTCTTTTTTCTGCTTTATATGTAAGTTCTTGTGATAAGTTTCCTGTGGAAAAGATCACTGCTGGATGAATCAAATCAGATTAACTAAACATTAGATTTTTCTCTGTCTTTGTAACAGTGCTTCAACATTGACTGGGTGCCTATGAAACAACTGGGTTTTGAGAAAAAAAAACATGACGTTTATTTTTGTGACTTTCCTGACATGACAACATGTTTTAGTAGGGAATCACTTCAGTTGTCTTTACCAGCAGCTGATTTTCCTCCCAGCCTTGCAACACTTTCAGCAACCTCAATCAAAGAGCCCTGATGGAGAACCGTGGCTGGAAGGACGATGTGCAGGCTGGAGTGTGGCAGAGCAGGATTGCTGCTCTGGGTAGAGGAAGCAAACATCTGTGAGGTGTTAAAAACTTTTCACAGGGATAGGAAGTTAATTCTTGAGATAATGCTGTGTCGAGCTCTGCTGTAACTTCTATCTACTGCCAGACTTCCTAAGCCCTAGGTCATAAGGTTAGAGAAAACTGTGGGCTGATTGTGTCATCCTTCACCTGTAGATATAGAACTTCCCAACTGCAGACCCAGATAGCTGTCGTCACCCTCCTATTAAGGATTGCTGTTTCAGAAACATTAACATTCATGTCAGGTCTAGATATGGATCAGCATAGGCTAAAATCATTGTCAGCAGCAGATGTGAGATACCTAATCAGTTATTTCCTAAGGAAAATGAGTTTGATTGAATGAATAGTTGTAAATATTTCATTCAGCAATTCATCTACTGCAGCAATGGTAAACAAGTGTCTGAGGCTGAGGAGAAGCCTTTTTTGGTACTGTACTTGATTTCTTATTCATTTAAATGTTAGTGTAGAAGAGAGCAGGTACCTTGAATTACTTTTTGTGACAGCACTGGTCATAACCAAGGGCTCACTTTGAAGAGAACCAAATGTGCTTAACTCTAATAAGCACAGCCAGCTTCATCCTGGTTTATAATATGCAGCATTTGTCCACAGGACAACACAGATTTTGCCACTGGGGCATGATGATGGCACAGGAATTTAATTTTGACTTCAGTAGGAAGATGATGGCCTGAGCAGCAAAACATTCATCTTCTGCCTACTGAGGCACCTGCCCACCTGAAGCCAAGTTTTGGTGGTGAACACAGTGCTTGGCTGAGCAAGGATGGGGTGCTCTGTGCCCCCATCGGGCAATTGCTCCATGAGAGCTTTGCTAGCTCTTTGATCCATTGTCTATATGTAAGCGATAATTAAGAACAGGGCTTTTATTTCCTGTTTGTTGTGCACTTCTCACTTGTTGAAAACAAAACAAAATTAAATTGGGAGACACTTTAATGTTAAACCAAGATGGGTGTAATGCTAGTTTTAGTACTAATGATCTTTTGCAGAAGAGCTGATGAGAAGCTAAAAAAGGAAGTTCACTTCCCTCTGCGCCTAATGGAATGTGTATGCTGCTTGAGTTTTGACCAAACTGTTTCACTTGTGATTGTTAGAAGACATGCACAAAAGCAGTGCATGAAAGAAGGAGGTTGAGCGTGTAGATGTTATCTGCCTCTCTAACACTATGTGAAATTTGGAGGAAACTGGGACTGCCAACTAAAGGTCATGGGCATTTTTAACTTCTTCTGCTGGCTTCATGCTACTGCGTAGATGTTCATCAGGGATCTTGCTGGCCTTGGTGGTATGACATAGTCACATTATCACAGAAACAAGCTCCCTTGGTACTCACGTGGTTTTTATGCATGAACATTACAGTATGATTCTTTCCATCAGATGTTTTTAATGTGTGTTTTCTCAGCCAGCCTAGTTTTGTTGTATTAAATACAATGTGGACGTTGTTAGTAAATGGGATGTACCGTTTAAGGTGCTTTGGTCAGGAAAGCCCTGGATAATAAATTCATGTTTATTCTAATTCTGGAAAACACAAATAAATCCTACTGTTTTCACCCAAGAATTATGCAGATGGTTAAAAAAAGAACCATGTGCCTGTAGACCTGGCTAAATGAAGAGCCAACTCTCTGGTGCTTTTTCTCATGCTGTCCTAGGTGAGCTGTGATCTCACACTGCAGCTTTTTCATCTGGCTTGGTCCCTTACTTTTAAACTGGAGACTACAGTTTGTCCGTAGGGTACAGATCTGCTGTGCTTCTCAGCCACATCTGTACAGTCAGGATGCTTAGCAGGGTGGCAGTACCTTTTGCTGCTGCCATTGCCTTACTCAGCAGAGTTATTAACTTACTAATTGTAGTTGAATCTTGATTTTGACTCGTCCTAGGAAGATTCTTTGTCCCAGAACACTGCAGATGTGAAATAAAGTATATTTTAAGATGCTCTGCATGCTTGCACAGTTGTGATCCATAGACAACATGTAGATGTCAAAAAAAAACCCCTTATGTCCTTAATTTCAGGGGTACCCATTCTTGTGGGACACAACCAGTGTCCTGTGTCCTCCCTCTGCTGCTGTCAGTATGAATTCCCCACGGGTTGTGCTGCAGCAGGTGACAAGGGACTGTGTGCTCTGCAGCGCTGGCAGGTCAGCTAAAGAGACCAGAGTGTCTGTGGAGGGCAGCAATGTTGCTGTTCAATCAGTTGCCTTTCCCCCGAGTCTAGTGTTTACTTGAACCCTTTTTGCATAAACACTGTCTGGGAGGGACACATCTTTTCCAGTCTTAAATAGTTAAAAGTTCTCCAAGAGAATCCCGTGAGCTAAGTGGGCATTCGGTCACACTGAGTCATATTTTGTTATTGGGGGTGATTATCCAGCCAGGCATGCACACAGACTGCAAGGGGGGGAGAAGGACGTGTGCGAGTGTCTTATCTACGACAGAATGAGGCCTTGGGTCTTTGTGCGTAATATGTGTGACAATAATGACCTAGTATGAAAGTGTTCAGTGACTGACATATTTGCAGTCTAAAAGAGATAACAAAGTAATAAGGGAGAGAGATCCGCGGATGTTTATCTTCTCTTTCCTTCTTTCTGAAGCAAAGTTTTGCTTTCTCATTATATTTTCTAGTGCTTATCAGCTCTGCCATGCAGAATGATGAATATGATTGCAGTTAATTGTTTAAATATTCTTTTATTCCTGAAGCTTTCAAAACAAATAACCATCTTTGTAGGAGCTAGATGAGAAGTGACGTGGACAAGATAGCAAAAGGGAATATTGGGTGTGAAGATGAAAGTGCCTCAGAGAAGAGAAATAAATAGAGAGATGTGTTTTAAAGAGGGAAAGAAAACTGATTGTTATTAACAATACCAGTAACATAATTGGCTGCAGTTCTTCTTCCAAAAAATATGTAAGCTTCAATAGTTCAAATCCATGCTTGGTGTAACAGTGATGGAATTACACTTGAATCAGCATATTTTCTGGTGCATAAGTCTTCTAGTGTTACTTAATGCAAATATGACAAATAAGCACGACTTTGTCCAAAATGCATTTGCTGACTATATTTGTCTTCTGTCTTCTTCGTAGTAAACAAGAAGAGGCATCTGTGGAGGAGGTCTGGTAGCCACAGAAAATATTTTGCTTCATAGTGTCTAACTGGTGCTATTAAGAGCTATTCGCAACTCAAAGAGCTGTTCATGAAGGCAGCTGCAACAAAGATGTATTTGGTGTTTGGGACCCTTTGCATGCAACCGTGTTACATATTTGTAATGCAAAACAGTGGATAGAAAAGTGCCACCTCAAGACAACCGTGAGTGATTTTGGAAATTCTGAGTAACGAGAAGAGTTTTCTCACAATAAGGCTCAAAGTCTAGCCCTTAATCATACACTTGAAACAAGTGGGCTCAAAACTTATGAAAGGTGTTTACTTACTCAGCTTTAAGGCACAGGCCAAGAAATAACTTGATCGGATTAGCCAGGTCTGAATAGGAACAGCAGCAAATAGACTCAAGTGAGTGTGAATGATGCTGCTGTTCTCTCTATTAGAAAAATATCTGCCAGCTGCTGCTGCAGAGCATAATCCTGCAAGGTGCTGACGCCTCTACTTCCCATTGCCCAAGGGAGCTGGACCAGGGCTCTTAAGACATGCAGCTCCCATTACTCACCTTAGTCAAACAATGAGTTTTCTCTGAGATCCTTCTCTTCCCTGTTATATAAAGGCTGATTCTTTTCTACCTCCTTTTTGAAAGACTCTTGACGCTTACAGGGACTGGGTACGTTGCTGGTTATTCTCAGCTGCAAGATTACAGAGATGGCAGTGGTAAGGTCAGTGGGGCATGAACACAGCTCAGCTGGAGAGCAGATGTGAGCAGATCATTTAAGGAAAGCAGATGAAATTCTCGGAGCCAAATGAGGATAAGACAAATTTTGAAATGTAAGCGCTTTATTTAAATTCCTTTTGACTTATGTGCACATTATACCTGGGATGCTCCAGAATTAAGCACACCAAGAGGGTAAAGAAGTTTCTCATGCTTGAACTTGGATACGTGGAGCCAAAGATGTAAAATGAGGTCAGCTGCAGTGAATCCTTTGATATTCGTTTAATGAATAAGTAGATAAAACTCTAAGTAAGCTTGCATGGAAGACTTTGAAATTTAACTACTAAAGCTCTCTATGACTTTCTCACAGGTATTTTATGTAGCCTGGACATTAGGAAGCATTTCTTAACCAAGAGGGTGGGCAAATAGTGGAACAGGCTTCCTAGAGAGGCGATCAATGCCCCAGGCCTGACAGTGTTTAAGAGGCATTTGGGCAATGTTCTTAATAATGTGTTTTAACTTTTGGACAATCTTGCCTGAACTGCTCAGGCAGCGGACTAGATGATGATTGCAGGTTCCTTCCAACTGAACCTATTCTATTCTGGTGTATTCTGTTCTGTTCTGTTTGGCAGTTCAACTGTTCGAACAGCTGGTGCTGTTTCACTGCAGATCTCCTCAAGCTGTTTTCTCATTTCTTTTGCTACTGTACTAGAGGTAAGAGGTGCTCTGGCTCTGGGAAATTAATCTTTTTGGTAGTCTTTGAATTTGAGAGTTGAGCTGAAGTCAAGAAGCTGAACTCTGGATCCCAAGAGCTGAACTCTCCTTTGGTAGAGGGAGGCTTTCAATCTGGTTCAGACCTATCTATAATCCTTTTGTCATATTATTTCCTTTTTTGAATAGCTTCCTTATGTATTGAGTTCCAGAAATTCCAGGCTGGTGATACACATGGGAAACAGATTGCAACAGAGAACAGATTAAATTACTCAGGTCTAGGATTACTGAGGCTGAATGTTTTGGGGTTTTTTTCCCTTCATGTGTTTGAAAGGGAGGAAAATCTTCCTTTTATTTATAGGTAGAAATCTGAGATCAAATCATTCTGAGCTAACTTTTCATTGGTCAGCCAGTGATCACCTGAGGAAAAAAAATTGCAAACTGGCTTCTTTTCCCCTCCTGCATTTGAAAATCAGTTCTTACCAGTGCTATGTATTTAAGGGAGTTCTAAGACTATAGCCTTAGATGCTTCAGGAAGCTTATTTTAGGAGGGAAGATTGACTGAATGCCAATAGACAGAGCTAATCATCAGGACATCTGGATTCACTTCTTAAGTCTGCTGTGTGACCTTGGGTCAATGATTCAGGTCGAGCTTTTCCAAAATGTGCATTATCTGTAGACACTTATCCTGGGTTTCAGCAGTACTGAAAACAAGGCTGGAACTCCATTTATTGTTTCAAAATCAGCTTCCCAAAACTGGGACACTCATAAAACCAGACAGAAGTAGAATATATGCCCCTATTTTCTCACTTGTACAAGAATGGAACTGTGTTTATGGAGTGTGTCAAGGCTTCTTGATGTTAAAGAATTAAAGGAGAGAAAGGATGGCAGCAAGCTGCTTGCAGTGCATCAGAGAAGAAAACATTGTTCGACAGAAATCAAAGGGTGCCGAACAAGAACCAGACTTCCAAAACCTCCCACTTTACCAGCCAGTGTTCCCCAGACCATGTAGAGGACCAACCGGATCTAAGGAAGCCCTGAAATGACAGGGCCAAGCTTAGCCAGCTATCTGCAGACTTTACAGCATCCAGCCCAGCCAGCTGCCTTCCCACATGTTGCCCAGTAGCAACAGAGGAGCAGCTAAGTTGCCCTTTCTTGGAAGGAGGATTCAAGGGCATTGAGTGTGCACAGGGTGCAGGTGTAGCAAGCTGTGTGCTTCCAGAAGGCTTTGATTTGTGTCACATACAGACAGTTTTTGCATGTCAGAAAGGGGCAGAAATACTGTGTGGATGTAGATTGACTATGCTAAACATCTGGTCGGGTAGTGGAATAGTGCTGATAGTATCAGTCTCCTTTTCCTTAAATGGTCTAGGGAGTTGGGAGATTACTCTTGCTTTTGTACTTTCACAGGTGCTTCCTGACACCAAGATCAATTGTGGTTGCTATCAGGCTTTGAAGTGATCTGATACACATTTATAGGGCAATGGCCAGGGGACTACTGTAAACAGAGGATGTTTAAGCTTTAATGAAAGTCCTCGAGTCCACAAATAGCTCCCACAGGTCCTGCAGCCTGTGAGCAGATGGACTTTGAAGCCAAATCATACACAGCATTTTTCTCCTCACCAAAGCAGAGCACCTTGGAAGTGTGGTCTTGGAACCACTTAGGACCCATTCTTTACTCAGCTGAAGCAGCCCTTGAGCTTTACATTTAATTTTACATTATTAATTCAACCTACAGCACAAGCAAACTCAAAGCACAAGTGCTCATCTCTGCATCTGCACTGTCCTCAAGCATCTGAAATGCTTATGTACAGGACTGAGAAAAGCAAAGAAGAAATAATAAAATATATTGTTTGAAGAGAAAATGAGACCACTAAGGACACATGCTTCTGTTGCCTCTTTCAATGAAATGGTAGTTGCTGGGGGTGTTCTCTTGCTGAGAAAAGTAGAGGAGGATGTATTTAGTTTAATTAAACAGCTGATTTTCTTTGTTGTCTGATGATTCAATTTATTCTGTGCGCAGGGAGAGCATAAGGCATGAAAGTGGGTAGTTTAATGACACTTTATGAAGCTTTCTTTAATGAGACTTTATGTAGCTGTCTGCTTGGGCTGAGCTTCATTCACAGTAAATAGAAGAGGAATTACAAGAGGGGTTTCAGGGTAACACATCCAAAAAGAAAGCTTTGGCCTGCTTGTCCTAGTATCTGCACGGTTGCCAAAACAAAATCTGAAACTGACAAAAGACCCAGTGGCCTAACTTAATGCCATAAATACACTTGATGTGAGCTGTGTCCTTGTGGTGGGAGTAATCCACAGCACCTCCCAGGGAGAAGCTACAGCTGGTCATCCCTGAAAACAAAATGCACAGCACCTGCTTCAAAGGCAGTTCTGCAGCAGGTGCAGAAGCCAACACTGTGAGGTTAGCAGTGTTGGTTTCTTTCAGAGCTGTTCCAAGCTGGTTTGCTCTGCAAGTGTTGAAATTGTTCTGAAAAAAAACTCTGAAATGAGTCAGATGCTGTCCATGTTGTTTAAGCTGCAGAATCAATAGTTCGAGGTGGGTTTTTTTTTAGCTTATTGAGCCCCTCTTTTTATTACTGAAATTTATTGGGTTAAGCTTCCCACACACACTCCCCACCCTTTGTGGTTTGCCAGAGAAGTGACTGATAAAAAGTGGCCTGAGGCATGAGAAGAACTCTGCTCACCTTTGCTTCCCATGCCCCCAGTAGGAATGGTTACTTAACTTTGAACATCAGGAGGGGAGCGGTGAAGGAGTCATCCTGAATGTCACTGTTGCTTTCCTTGGTAGAAATTGCTCTTGGTGGGTTTTGGGTTTGTTTTTTTTTTTTTTTGCAAATTGGTCTGAAGTGAAATGTGTGTTTATATCTGTCTGTCTATGCGCTCACCCCCACACACATGCATTTGCATCATCAGATCAGCTATAAACCAAAGCACATCTTTAGGAGCATTTGTGTTTGCTGGAAATTTTGGTGAACATTCTGTTCAAAAGACTTCTGACTGTTAGATTTCAATGCTGCGGTATTCTTTTTAGCTCTGTGTGCCTTTCCTGGAAATAGTCCTATGAAAACACTCATCTTGATTTTCTGCTGAAGGATTAACTGTGGGCAACTGCCTTTGCTCCCATCCTACAGGAGGGAGAGCTGTTATTAGCTGAGGGTTATTTGGCTCTATGTCTGACCAAGTCAGAACTGTTTATAGATTAGGCATCACCATTTCATTCTACAACACACATTTTGCTTTTCCTGTACTAACTGAATTGCTACAAATAAACACAGGTATTCATCCAAGACTGCAGAAGTATTATTTTTATGTGTATTTTTATCCTACCCTGCTTGTAGCTTCTAGAAGCATAATGTGATCTAGAAGCATAGTTCTGTATCAGAATCAGCAGTTCTGCCTTTTGCTATGTCTTCAGAATTTTAAGGAGCTATTAGACAAATTGATAGAATTAATTAAATGCATGTCTGTCTTGTTACAGAAACCCTGGAGACATTTTAAATAATGCTCTGCAATCTTGAATCGTTACCCTGCAAGGTTTAGTAATTTGCTGGAACAGAACAAACTTGGCCAGCTATTTTCACCAGGATCTGACAAAAAATCCTAGAGAACAAAATGTTCCAGTAATCATCTTTTTCTTTTCAACTGTCTGTTAGTTTTTAATCCTTCCCCCCCCTCCCCTTCTTTTGTCAGAAAACAGCATATCCTCCAAAACCCAACACGCCACCATTGTTCCTGCTCTGTGTCTTTCATTTAATTTCAGTGCTGAATCACAGTGTTCTGATACAGCCTTTTTTATGGTGTAATTGTTTTGTATGATCCATTTTCTTCAGGTACCTCTTAGCTTCTGTCTGAAGCTGTTACTGCTATAATGAATGCAGTCATAAATCTGTCACAGGTAGCAAACTAAATTTAGAGCTCAATAAACCAGAGGAGAGTATGCTGTAGATAAGTGAATGCTTTGAGGTGCAGTTGTTACAGCAGTGGCACAAGAAAATCTCCTTCTGACAGATTAAGGGAAGAGGATATAGACTATTTGGTTCCCTCACTGATTCACCATGATCACCCACAGTCCAGTAAACAAAGATGTTGTGTGAAAATACAGGTACAGTTGCAGCATGTCACCCTGCCTTGGCTACCCCAAAGAGTGGAGGTGTTAGTTGCCACAGAGGAGTGTGCTGGACTGACCTGTTTCCCTTAGCCAACCCACAGTGGAGGTGCAGGGCAATGTTTCTGTAACGGATAGAGCTGCACAATTCCACCACTGAGATCCCAGAGGCAAAGGGTCTGAAGCTGTAATTAGGAGCTGTCAGGCAGGACAGGACCCAGTGCTCCTGCACCTGGATGAAGGCAATGTGGGAGCTGGCTGTATTGAAAGGGAGGACATGGTTAGGTGGCGCCCTTGGCTGTCTTAAGTTAATGGTTGAACTCAATGGTCTTAAAAGTCTTTTACAACCTAAACAATTCTATAATCCTGTGGTTCTATGAAGATACCCATCTGACTTCCACCAGCATGATCCCTAAGGTAGCGTGTCCCCAGTCAGAATTTGGCAGTTGTGCGTGCCTCGGATCTGGGCAAGCTGAGTTCCCACAATTAAATGATTGTCGATATTGATATTATTGTAACATTTCTTTCTCTTTTGAGAAAAAACAGTGGAAAGATGAAGGCCGAATGATACAAGAAATAACAAGATGAAGGGAAACTATGTTTTAAGACAGATCCAATCCTCTGAATTCCAAACCAATAGGTAAGGTGGGTAATTGAAAGGAGCAGGAACAAGTGAAGAACCACAGAAGGGAAGGCATGGCAGGGAAAGGAAAGGGTGAAATGCAAGCAGAGAAAAATTAAGCAAGCACATCAAATAATAGAGATGTAACTCCTCTGACACATCTGTTTCAGTCTGCATTTCCCCCTTGTACCTTCAGAGTGAGCTGCAAAGTGTCAGTGGCGAGGCAATGCTGGATGGGCTGCTCCAGCAGAGAGTAAGGCTGGAGCTGCACGGGGCAGCTACTGCTGCTGTTGCCTGCTTTGCTGTAGTGCTGAAACAGAGCCTATCTAGAAGCGTTTGTTCCAAGAGTGAGTTTGTCATCATAAGAGAGAAGCCTTGCAGCAGAGGGTTCTAAGAGCTGCTGCCGTGGCTTTCCTTCGTGCTATGTGTGATGGTTGATGTCTGGGGAGCTTGGTGGTGGGCAGCACAGGACTTTGGTGCTCTAGCACATGAATGGGGATGGTTATAATTTCTGAGCTGAACTGAACATTCAGGTGGTGATCACTTTGGAGCTGAACAGCCATAAAGATTCAGAGTCTCTCTCTGGTTTTTCAAATGCCATTTACATTAGCAGCATATAATTGAATCAGTAGTGCTTTACTGGAAAGGTTAAATTCTGCCTTTTAAAAATTAAATCAGCTGTTAGCTGTCAGCCACAGCCAGGCACTCCTGTTGCCTCAAGAAGGATGAAACATCGGCATATTGACATACAAATCATGCTGCTGGAGAATGCGTTAACTCACTTATTTATGACTGCATTGTGCCACAAAGTCTTGCATCTTGTAATTGAGGACTCTCTGCTGAATTCGTAGTGTGTAAAATCTGTGGAAATTATTAGCTCGGCACATTTCCATAATGAAAGTATTTCCTACAGTACAGATTTGAAGAATCCCTAACTGCCGTATGTTACTCAAACACAAACTATTATGAGAGTATATACAAGCACAATAAAGTTTTTATGCACCGAGAACATTTTAGAGTCATAAAATAGTAAGATTGGAAGGTACCTCAAGGATCATCTAGTTCCAACCCCCTGCCATAGGCAGGGACACCTCCCACCTTTTGCTTTTCCCAATTCTGTCGATAGGTCTCAATCAAATTGTCTGGATTCAGGAACCCTTTTTAGGTGACTGGAGAAAGCTGCATTTGTTGCTGATCACAAAGAAATGTGCATCATTGCACTCATGAGACAACCTTTGCCTTTCCACCAGTGAGATAACCAAGTAACTAAAATTAAATCTATAATGAGGGATTCGTAGAAACTGTTGGATTCAGAAGATAATTCTGACTGATGTGATGTTCCATTAAGAGTTCTTCTAAGGTAACGTTAATATTTTGATTACTTGCCAATAAACAAATGTTTCCTTTAGTCAAAAGCCTGCAGTTTTAGGTAGCTCCAGATGTCAGACAGGTCTGCAAAACAAAGAATATTTTTTAAATTCTCATTCTGTCATCAGTAAAAATGTGCCAGAGTATTGCAGATAGCATGGAACAGTACTTGAACTATTACCTGGGTGACTGAGAAGTCCATTCATCTTGTTAAAACTGTCCTACCGCATTACCTTTTCTGTAACCCTGGAAACAACTTCAAATACTGTGATATTTGAAAAGTCTGAAATATAACTGGCCCTTAAAAGGCTATGAGTGTTTTTTGAGACTCCCTGTACAAGAGAAAAAACAAAAATCCCTCTATGGAGGGCATTAAATGATGATGGATGTGCATTTCTTTGTGAAAAAGCCAATCCTCACCACTTGTAGGTGAGATGCAAGACGACGTGAGCAGCACTGACAAGTGTCCTCTCTCTTTACCTGCCCATGGAGTTCAGAAATCCTTCTCTCTAAGTGCTACAGGAGGGGATTTTTGGGAGGCAATCAATTTAATTAATTAATTTTTAAAAAATTGATCCCTCTAATTAACACAGTTAAGGTCAAAGAGATTCTATCTGGAGCTATTTAAAATACTCTTAACATGCAGACATAGAACTATTGGTAGTGCTAAGTGCCTTATCTTGCTGAGGAGTGTATACGACCCTTATGAAACTATTCTTAAAGTATTCTGGTTACTATATTTAGCTCCAACTCATAACAAGACAAAAAGCACTTAGCTAAATGTAGTCCTGAAGTGCTTAATCCAGTTAAGAATAGTTTGTCCTTAGGTGTCTCCTGCTAAGACTTTTTGTAGCTCACTATCCTGCTGTATCGTGGAAAAGGCTTCTCTGTGTTTGGGCCTATGAGTTATTTTCTGGCTGTGTATTCTGTTAGAACCTCAAAGCATGGTATTGACTGAGCACATTTCTCACAGTCTTTGGGGATGTCCCACTGGTACTGGTGTGAGAAACCTCATTCCTCTGCCCCTTGCAGCCACAGAGCAGATTCGCTGAGCATTAACTGGACTGTGACTCAGTGGTCAAATGGCTTCCCTCAACTTACTGCTATTCAGGCTGACTGGAAGGGCAACCATGTGTGCAAGGCAGAAAACCTGTCAAACTCCCTGGGAGTTTCCGGTTGCTGGACAACCCATGGACAAGCACGACAGTGTGAAGGTCTCTGTGTAAAGCTTTGCACTGAAAGCTTGGGAAGCATCCTTTTGCTTAGCTGAATTTTTGTGTACTTAAACCCATATAGGAAAAAACCCCACGTTTCCTGAAAAATTATGATTGGAGTTTTTGTAATGTAATACATGGCTTTAAAAATAATTTTCTTCATACCTGCATGTTTCTGAGATTATTTAGGAAAGCTTCTGTATGGTTCATACTTCTAGAGGAGGGATAACTATGAGCGGAATAAACCAGCACTGACCGATGAGCACCTTGGGTTCGTGGTAGCTCAAAAGGGTAAAATATGGTCACGCACTGCTTTTTAACTAGGGTAAAAGCTTGTAACTCGACCAGCATATAACAACTGTGAGAACATAAGCAGAGCAGACCTATTGTGCTGAAACTTGCTGTGCAGATATTGTGTTCAGTAGCAGCTTTACTGAGAATATCCAGAGCTGCATGAGATTTTTCCCTGGAAGTTCATGCTTCAAACCAAAAAGGATCACTACACCCCAGCTGCGTTTGTTACTGATTCACTTAGCACTGAAACACATGAGGCATTTTATATGTTCCATTCTGCTAACTTCCATCTTACTGTTTACAACAACTGTATCACACTATCTGAGCCATTTTTTTTTTCCCAAGAAGTAGACTGACATCATTTCATGGAGCTGCAACAAACAGGACTCTGGGCTGTTGTCTCACCTTACTCATGTAGACTTCCCCTACAAATCACTCTCGTTGTGTCAGCCCTTTCCAGCATGTGTGTTTGATGTGCGTCTTGCAGTGATTCTTCACCCACCTTCTTGTGTTTCCTTCCCTTTGAGCTGTTTTCACTAGCTGGAGAAACGAGCAAGCTCTCGCCAGTCCTTTCAATGGTCCATAATGTGGGGATGAATTTGCTCGTTCATCATGGTTACAAATGCGTGATTGCTGGTAGTGGCAGTGAGTTGCCTTCAGTGTCTTGAGCTGGTGTTGGAACTAATGGCAACAGAAGAAACAAGCATGAACCTAGGCTCAAAGCAGGGAGGTCACTTCAGGGGCTTTAAAAGCTTTTGGATTTGGAAGCCCAGCACTTGGCTGTTGTTGAAGGTATCACTGATAATCGTGGGCAGACTGGTTGCGTTTGTGTCCTTCTTGAGGACGTGGCTCATCTGAAGCCAAAAGAGTTTTAACGGTGATGGCTTCAGAGAGATGAGCACTGTGGTATGAGTATAGTCAGGAGTTCAGGTTATTCATTAGTAACTATTCAATTCTGAAACAAAAGGAGATTTGTGGGTCCAACTAGTATCAAATCTTAACGGCAGGCCTTAAATCCATCAACTGGTGGGTGCTTGTGGCTTGTGCTGACATTAGGTGAGCATGTTCATCTCAAAGAAGGATTTGGGTTGCAAGGTTGGATAGATTGTGTGGATTGTAATTACTGGCTTTCATAGCAGGCATGCCAGGTAAACTGTCATACTTTGGAAGGACTGATAAATCTTCAGTGCCCTGAGCTAGTAGGGCTATTCCTCCACCCTGCTTGGAAACGTGGCTTTTTGGATGCGTGAAGACAAGCTGCCCTTTCCAAGCTGTTTCTGTAGCAGTGAGTGGTGCACACAGAGCCAGGAGCCCCACAACATGGTCCAGCTCCTGATCCTGGAGGCTTTGCAGAGGTTTTACTTAAACATGTTTCTAAGTTACAGTGGTAGACTTTTTCTTCTTGAAGTGATGGCTGCTCTCTGGGCTAAGTCTTGTCTGCAACCGTGTTTTAACTGGATTTTACTTTTCCTTCCAGGATTAATTTTTCTTCATCTCTATTTACATGGTGATAAAAAGTGCTAATCCTACTCCATCAGTCTGGACTGATGAATCTGAGGAATAGACCAGGTAATTTCTAATTTGCTTTGTAGTTTATGGTGACTCCGGCAGTGAGAACCACACCCTCCCTGTGGAATGCATTCATATTTTGGGACAAAAGTAATCATGCAGTTTGTTCTGCCCATCTGCAGGGAGGAAGATC
The DNA here is from genome assembly GCA_013399775.1 of Semnornis frantzii. Lineage (NCBI taxonomy): Eukaryota > Metazoa > Chordata > Aves > Piciformes > Ramphastidae > Semnornis > Semnornis frantzii. The sequence continues at coordinate 41,280 of VWYK01062321.1, read as the reverse complement.
CTTGCCTTGGAAAGGAAGGATCCATTTTTATAGCTTTTACTGTGAGCAGCATCTTTGACTTCCTGTCAGTTGTGGGTGGATTTATTTCATACTACTTCTACAGCCATCAAGCTGTTTGAGCTTGGAGTATTCTCAAAGCAGGAAAAAACATTTGGATATACCCACTGAAAAATACCACTTGGGTGCTGGGCAGGATGGGAGGGTTTTGCCAGTGAAAGTGCTCACTAGAGATGGGGGCAGATTGGTGCTGATACCAGAGATGAGTGTCATTTCCTCTTTGGAGGTGTCTGAGGAGGGTGAAACCCAGCAGAGCTGACCCGAGTGACATGATGTGACCTACATTTGCCTGACTCCCCAGGTTTCCCCAGTGACTGTTCTGGTGCAGGAACATACAGAACCCAGGGAACTTGGGTCAGATCCTCTCTTTTTCCCTGGTTAGTGCCAGATAATGAAGTTATAACTTGAAGTCTTGAGATGCTACTCAGATGCTGTGGTGGGAGTCCACCAGTGCAAGCAGCGGTCACTGGCTGCAGGATGCTTTGGATGAACCTGTCTATCCTACCATCTCTTACATGCACGTATAGTACCCTGCTGTTGCCTAATAACTAGTCCTTTGGGAGAAAGTTTCCTTCTTCCTCCTATGCCCTTCTACTGGGAAAGTGTTGCAGTGCTTGAAATCAGCCAGTGGCCTGTTTGAATTCCCAAAGCAGGACCATGCGAGTGCTCCCTGATACAGACATTGAAGTTGAATTGGCTCTCAGATGAGATGCTGATGCCTTGGCAGTGTTCCCCATCGTATGGCAGAGAGGAGAGCAAAGGCAGGCAGAGGTGCTGCTGACCCTTTCCCTCAAAAGTCACGTTTAGGTAGCTGTATGTTTGGGCATGCAGCAATGGTTTCACTTCTCAAGCTTCAGCAGCTGGCAGAACAAGCAAGAAACCACATAATAAGTGTAGAGTTTGGGAAAGGGAAGATGGAAACATTCAGGAGGTCATAAAGTACAAACCAGCAGGCTCCACATTCTGACATCCTCAACAAGATCAGGGAATATGTCTCAATAAGTACTTCTGTCTTTTCTTTCCAGAACCCTGTGTTGTGTAAACGAACTGATGGATGAAGATGAGAAGGACAGGGCAAAGAGGTATGAAGGAATGTACAGAGCACCGAGAGTGGAAGCTCTCTCAAAGGAGAATTGTAAATACTGTGTTGTCTGATGCTTGGAAAAAGGCCACTGATGTCAGAGGCAAAACCCCTGTGCAGTATTCAGGCTGTGTACAGCAGACCACAACAGCACGATTAAAGCATCAATTTGAAACTTCTCATAGTGTGTTTGACCACCTCTGCAATGGGTTAATCAGCTGAGTGGTCCTTAAATTATGTTGTTGTGCCCTCAGAATCTCATGTTATCCCATGGCTGTTTATTATCTTGATGCAGGACTCCTGGCCTGTGATTTTATTGGCATCATGCAGTGCTGCCCACCTGGGGTAGAGCTCCCTGTGAAACTTAGAGAGCAGTCCTGCTTTAGCACAGGTATGAGTTAGTGTCCCTTCAGAGAAGCACTTGGCTCAGTTCTAATCAGTCATCATACACGAGTGCCAAACCAGAGATGGCTGTGAATGTAAATGCTGGATCTGAGAACCTCCAAATGCCAACCCGAATATGAATAGAAACGCTTTCTGCATACCACGCTTGATCTAGATCGCAGGAAGCATGTATCATCATGAATACCCTTGTAAAGAACATAGTTATTACTGGAAGAGGTGGTGTGAAAATAGGTTATCTCAGATAACACGTTGGAAGAAATGGACTGGATTTGCTTTCTCCTTTATTGTATGTAATGGAGGGGAAAGCTCTAGTAAAACGTCCTTAATTTGTACTAATGCAAACTGGAAACTACTCTGTGGTTTCTGCAGCCAGACTCTTAACATCTCCAGCTTCATGTACTGTGGCAGCAGATTTCCAAAACCAGATACAAGGGCACGTGCTTGACTTTATTCTTCAGTCGAGTTGTCTCTGCACATTGCTGCCTCTTTATAAGCTACTTTTGCAAGTACAGATCAGGGAATAAGGAATCCTTCACATTTTGACCTTTGTATGTCTGTGTGCTAACTGCAAACCAAAAGTTCATAAAAATGAGATGGGCAAAATGTGAGAATGTAAGATGCCAGATCAGGTTCACCCAGAACACTTTCACCTCATTATCAATGTTTCTGAAACAGTGGGAGATGCCTCTGGAATGTATGTAAGGATTTGATCTTGCTCAAATGGCTTTAAATCGTGTTTGTTACCTCCAGGCATTGCTTGCTCGCAGTGAGTTCAGTCCTGCTGCAAGGATCTAGGCAGACTCAAGCCTAAGTTTAAAGAAATGAGTAGTCCCAGCAGAATTTAGATTCTTGTATTTTAAAGTATTTTCCTGGGGCAGGACCATTTGCCTCTCTCTGAATTGAACTGTAACTTCATTTTACTTAGCAGTACTTCTATTTCTGTCACCCAGGGCATCACGCAACAAATCTGAAAAGAAGAGGAGAGACCAGTTCAATGTCCTCATTAAAGAGCTTTGCACAATGCTACAGGGCCACGGCCACCCTCTCAAGATGGACAAGTCCACAATACTTCAGAGGACCATTGACTTCTTACAGAAACAGAAAGGTACTGGAAGGCACTGGCCTGGTCCTGTGCAAGACACTGGATCTACAGCCAGTTTCTGCGCAGAAGATGAAAACTGTTTTTCCCAACAACCTAAAACCTCCAGCAAGGACATAAACCTAAGTGAGGGCCAGAATAAGGCACAGCAGTTGGCCTCAGGAAATGGTCAAGGTTTGAATGCAGTGTCGACCAGTTAAACATAGATCTGCTTGAAAAGATAGGGTGCTGTACGCTTTATAATGCAGTGACTCTCTGACCATTGCATCCCCTGGCACGCTTTATACCCTCTCAAACAGAACGTGAGGGAGAAAGAGGTGAGGAGCAGCATGCACTCCGAAAGCCAGGGGAAATCAGGTTCTGTGCCCTGTCCCCAGGTTTCCTGGGGTAGGTGGTGGCTGAGTACAGTCTGTCCTGCTGCCTGGCTATTCCCATGAGTCTTCCTGAAACAGCTCCAGAGTCACAGACACTCTCTCCTCATGGTGATGCTCAACTACTCTGAAACTACCCCATTGACCTTGATTTTTTGAAGGATTTCTTCAGACCAAAATGTCTCCTCTTCCTTTGCTTGATTTCTAATGTGCTTATGTCGTGACAGTGTGGAAAATGACTGTTGCCTACAAGAACACTTTGTGTGGAGAATGATCTGAGGATGATTCCTCTGAAAACGTCTTAAAAGAAATCTAGTGTTACTTGAAAAAAAAAAAATCGAACTAGCATGAGTCATGTTGCTTTTTGATGTTTTCTCTTTAAGAAATCACAGCACAGACAGAAGCCTGTGAGATTAGACAAGACTGGAAGCCTTCATTTCTTAGCAACGAGGAGTTCACCCAGTTGATGTTGGAGGTAAGAAGAAATTAAAGCTGCATAGATTAGTGAGAAGTAATCAGTTCAGTGGAGTAGATCAGAGCTGTAGAGTTCCTTTTTCACCTGTAGGTTCCAGTATTAATGATTTCTACTCTGCTGGCACATATAATACAAACCTGAGAGAGAACAGTGTGGTGCTAAATGCTTTGCAAACACAGAATTAAAAATATGATTGCTTCCCCTTAAAGATAAACAGCTCTTCATTTAAGAATGAAGACAGATTTGACCTGGTGAAAGAGGAAAAAGAGTTGCCCTTCATAGAAGAGCTGCTAGAGCTAGCAGTTTTAGCAAAAACTTGAAAGCACCTGAAAAAAAGCAGGGCAGATCTTTGCCTCCCACGTCCCATTAGCCAGGCAGCATTTACTTTGCTGCTTTTGCTGCTGCTGCGGTGCTGTGCTTGTGATGTGACTGCTCTGTCTTCTCCTTGGACTGCTTTTAAGTGCATCCAGGAGAACAGCTCTGATGTCTCCACCTGTAAAATGCATAGCTGATCTGTAAACACCCCAGGAGCCTGCATTTTTCCTTTCTTGAGGATGTGACTTCGGGTTTCTGCTGCGCGTTCCTCTGGCAAGGGCATCTCCTATCCTGCGTGGGCAGCTGCTGCACTTTGCCCCACCAAAATAAGGGAGTATGCTGAGCTGAGCTGGGAGGTGCTGCAGTGTCTTAGTTATTCCTTTTCATCAGGATGTCATGACTCACCTCCCTGGAAAAGTCTGTTCATTCTTTCTGGGAATTTCTCTCACCAAATAAACTAGTTTGTTCCAGCTGAATCAAAACAAATTCCGCCCCCCC